>QNGE01009748.1:0-12005 GCA_008508345.1 Paragonimus westermani
GAATGGGTTGAGAAATATACCATTATTATTATTATTATTAATGTGACCACTGGCCTCATGGTCGAAGTCATGTCAAATAGAGGTGAACTGTGGATGCAAAAGATAAACTACCGGGGGATTCTGTCATTATTCCATGCAGATAGTCCTAGAAAATGTTTGAACAATTTCGTTAGAATTGGGAGAGATAGAAAGCACATACTTTTGCTGCGAAGTATATGGATCTCTCGACTGGAACTCGTCATTTGCTCAAAATCAAAAAATTTTACGGGTCTCACAAATTGCTCAACAACTACGGGATTCTGTATGCCCGGACATGGTGAAATGTTTACTTGCGTGAGTTATATTTGCATAATCACGACTGAAAAGCAAAATTGCGCGATAAACGGGGGAACGTGAATTGGATATGTTAGCCATGACGGGAAACGGAATACAAGATTTTGTGGCAAAACCTTCCATGTGACATCATTAACATTTTGTTAGTTAATGAAATATATAACGATTGCAAACGGTTTTTATCAAATGATGCAAAAGAACATCGGATATCAGCTTTCCGTATCATACGATTACTGCCGAATTAAAGTACAAGTTTTCACCTTACGGCCGATACATAGGATGAGACGGATGTTTGACAAAAGAGAAGGATAACTAATTGATCAGTTAGAACGGGAAATAAGCACGCATGGTAACGCGAGAATTTTATTTAGTCATTGAGCCGAACAGGTTAAGTTGTATTGAGATCATCTTCGACGTCCCAAAATTCTAAACTCCCCGCGACGTGAGATTTGCCTTGCCAGTACTACCGCGCCTGTTCACATTACCTTATATATGTAAACTTACTACAAACCACTAACATCAAAATTAGTGGGCCGGCATAGGTATCGCATTTAGGCTCTCAGCTGTGTAATGAATTCGCACTATCTCTACTCCTGTAGGGTACATTCACTAGGATAACAATGTTGAGCTATTACCGTTTGGAACGCTGCTTAACCAGTCTAACGCTTGTTTGAATTCTGAAGGTCGACTGGAATTTTTCGTCAACGTACTGTTCTACTCTGGCGGCTGCTGTGCGGTTGTGCTCAAGGTGCTCTCACGTCCAGCTCCCTAGCACCCCTTAATTGTTACGTTGAAGTCTGTTGTGAACGGTGGGTAAATCAATAAATAAAGTTTGTTTGCAGATTCACTATTTTCTCCCTGCGACTTCCGATTCACCGTAGCATAAGGTTGAGGAAACTCTGGGCGTACGAATTCAGGATCTGGCACTACAAGGTGTTTTTCTTTCCAAACCTTTCCAGCATGCTCAGCTTCCGCATATCGATCTACAACCCCACACAGGTTAACGTTGAGTATGGGGTGACAGCGTGCCAGAATGATTGGGTTATTGCTAACGGGTGTGTGTATGTTGACCCCTATGTTTTGACAATGGACATGGTTTCTTTACATGGACAATTTTGAAAGCGCAACTGTATAACAGATCTACCCTGAAACCTATAGCTTTGATCCGTTCGAGGGGTACGTGTTGTAGCACCATACAACACAGAGGGTTTTCCCTCAGATGTTATTACGTCTGTTTTCGAATATATCGTTCTCAGACAAGTAGAGCTTGAAAATGGACACGAGTTCGTTATTGCTACGAAGGTTTCTAAGTTTCGTTTTAGACCATGTATATTCTTACTCTCTCTACTTACATGGGGGAGTTTGTTTCAAATGTGGGAATATCAGCTGCAAGCCTTCTTCTTTTACATGTCTATTCTTCACGCATACTTCTGTGTACTTCTGCAATAATAGGCCCGATGTGAGTTCAGTGTCACTTTTTCAGTCGTACAACTAATTGCGCACAGCGAATGCTTGTCAGATTTCTAGGGACACATATGATGCTACACTGTTCATAGCCTTTTAACCCGGATAATGTTGAGCGTTGTTTACGGCTCCTGGAAGTTCTGTGCTTTCTTTGTTTGGCCTGACTATAAATACCGCCGTGTGCTATATGCCACCTCATGTTTCGCTTCTTTCTTTTTAGTTGCTGCCGCTGTTCTTAGTCTAGGCTAGAAGTAGCTGTTAATCATGTCTCCAAACTTTGCCGGAACTGTAAGGTTCACTTACAGACCCTACTGCATTTTATTTGTTTCACACCTGACGGAACTATGTTTCGACTGCTCGTCAGGAAAGGCGTTCTAAGTTACTAGTGGACGGCGGTCATTCGCATATTCACTTTTCCAATTGGCTATGTATGTATGTGGTGACTGCGTGCGTGCGTGTGTGCGTGCGTTTGAGTGTGAAAGAGAGCTTCTGCACTTGTGAATTTGTAGACGCACATGCACAAGTTGGAGGGAAAGTGTCACTTAGATCAGTCGGTTTGTCATGCGATGGGCCGTGTGGGAAGGTAAAGTAATGACTAAAAACCAGTGGATCGCTCAGCTTGCAGTCACTCATGATACAACGACCCCTTTTTACACCCGCAGAACTGACGAACAAGCCCTGGCATCCTTTCTGCACTGGTTCGTTGAAACAGATGGAAGTTGAAAAATTAATTCATCCGCGGGTGATTCCAATTTGGAGATGTTTTGCTCCTGTCGTTCTTCAACGCTGTCGGTAGACCGGATATACCTCTACAATCTCTGAAGCAGAGCCGGTTGCTAAGTTACCGAGGTTATTACGGTCTATTGGCGTGTTTCATTTCTTGATCTGTTAATGGAATTTCTTCTGTTTTACTCTTCATAGGGCGTAAGCATTGAGTGTGCGACAGTTCAGTTGCACAGCAATTAATGGGGAGTCAAGGAAAAACTGCATTTCACAACAAATCGACAAAATTGTAGTGGAATGTAATAAAACTCGATGTCATAATCGTGGGGAGGAATGCTCTTCTTGAAATTCAAGTGGAATTAAGCACGAAAAACGTGATAATCTTTCAGCCAATAAACGTGTTTTTGGATCATGAGGACTAAACTTTTTATAGAGCTTCGAGCGTAAGGTGCGGTAATTAGCATATTTCAACGTAATATTCCGTGCGGAAACTGATGAGCTCAGCGGTATTTTCTTGGGTATCTTTGGTATGCATAACTGTTCGTTGCTACCACCGTTGTAATTATTTCCACGGAAGTATGATGTGTGCTGGAATGCTAACAAAGTCACCTGCTAAACGAACAACATTGAGTAGGACGTTTCACTTAGAAACTTACAGCAGTTTTATGCAGTTTTAGACGAAAAGTATCCTATGCAGGAACACAAATGTCTCCTTTTATCCTTGAAATGTACTACGAATGGAGGCAAAGAGTACCGCACGATCAAAAGCACGATGAATTCACTGAGAACGAACACCAGGAAAATGCGACACAAATGATCTATTTGGAGTCTACGGAAACTGGTAATCATCACCCTGGAATGTTTTTAACAGGTCATGTATCCGTTCGCTTATGAGCGTTCCTGGTGCCGTACGAGATGAAGGAGGCCGTTTATAGATTGGAGAAGTTATAAACGTACGATGAATAACGGAAAAGCTGGGTAACGCATAGCAATAAATCAATCATCCCAAACATTTGAAACAAGAATGGATCATAATTACACGGTGCTATTGAACACACTATCAAAGGTGAATAGCCGGACAATCTCTACAGTTCAGATCAACAGATCGTATTCAAGGAATGAGTCAAAATTTGGTGCCGAACAGGGTAAAAATGAGTCATAATCACATAATAAGGTATTCATACTCAAAAGAACCCATCCAATCGGTCAACGGGTTTAAAATCAATGGGGACGAGCCGAGCGTCGGAAAGGGAATGTACCCACTACTCAAGCAGAGTAAGAAGACCGACAACTGGCCATCCGCACAACGGTCTTGTTAACCCTGAGTAACATGGAATGTTGTATTCACCTGGATAATCTTCGGGAGGGGGTAAAGTCAAATTTTCCCAAGGTTTTACTCCAAAAATCGATATAACCACCTCGTTCACTAAATCTCGTATCTTCAATATGATTGTGTAGACTTTCGAAGAAACTCACTTCTTCAATCTCATCAAGATGAGAATCGCTGCATTTTACATTGATTCACACTTTCTTCTGCTCGTGTGCTTGCGGCACATTACCCACTGACCGGTCTAAGTCGGCATCCATTATGGGTGGTTTGCGGGACTTGATTTTCATAATCACTAGAGGAGTGCGAACAACGGCTGAAACAGAAAGGTTCCATAAAATTTCGGATTCAAAATGTGCACCTACCAGGCTACTAAGGTTGAGGCTGGTAGCCACAGAATGGACACAGTTATACATGCCAGATTGAAAATTCAGCCGATTGCCATTACAGCGATGACTGTTCATCTGTGCCGATTTGCCGCAGTGTCCACATAACAACCCTGTTTCAGGTTTCTTTACCCAACATGGCTGCTCACCGCTTGTAGGTACAGCAATGGGGAAGTTGTACAAGGACAAGGCAGTCTTTGCGCGTTCTGTTTTGCTGGTTGAGTCAGTGAAACGGTTAACAGAGGTCATTGTCGTGCGACGGCTGCAGTCATGTAGTTTTGCAAGCAGATGATGCGGGTCTTCGTACTGACGGTTGAGGTTGGCCGAAGCTGCGGGCTCACCAACCCCCGAATTGACAAGTTGCACTCCGCGAGCCGCTTATCATGAATGGGGACGCGGCCGTTGTAAACGAAACTAAACACAACATAAATCCTCATTCTAGAGGCAGAAATGTTTTCGGAACATTCGTATGCAAGGAGGCCATATAGAAGTGTAAAATGACGCTTACCAGTGCTCCGCAGGCTATCCACGATGGAAGCGTCACCATAAAGTTGCACACGGAAATGCTGTGTTCAAGGTGATTACAACAAAACCGCTTGTCTAGCACTCAGGTACTGTTTCGAAATGGCGTCGTGCGGTCCGTCTATTTGTATAATTTCGGACACGATGACTCAAGGAAGTGGTCATTCGATAAAGGATGTTCTTGATTTATAAGTCAACGTCTGCAACTTCACAGGTTAGTTGCATTTCAACCTCGCCAATCGGCTAGGAAGTCTCTCGGTGCGTTCTCTTCTCTAACGGCCCGTTGGCACTCTTCGACCTACTGTTTGTGCGGTTGCCGAGGGAGCATCGCTCCTCTCATGAGTGACCCAGTTGGGCATGACGTGAAGGCAATGACACAAGAAAGAATCCAATAACTTCCTATCCGTTTAGACGATGCTACCCAGTTCGCGTTTGAACCTACGATATACGGTATGGGGTTGCAAATTACTTTTGCTCACTGTGTACGGTAGCCACTCGGTTGAAGAGAAAACGGCTGCGAAAAGAAGTCTTTTAAGAATTATGGCAAACGAATTTTATCCAATCACATGCTTACGAAGGGGGTCACATGCATGGAAGTAACGTAACATGATGTCCCAGCCGAACATCGCACATCATCATCGCACAACACATCACACATAATTTGGGCAGCCCCCTTACCCAACAAAAGACGTCTTCACCGCAATTTGCTCACCCACCATTTTTCGAAAACTTTCGAACCGCCTACGTAATGAAGCATACTCCTCACCACAAACGTACTCGTACATCATGGGCCGACCGTTTACAATGCAATCTGCAACGAGGACCGGTATAACTCAGAGCTTCATAAGTATGAGAAAATTTTCCATGACATACCTGTGCGTGTTTGTCCCGTGGGTGTCATCCACATTCACAACATGCAGAAAACGTCTGAATGGTTAAGTTTGCGTTTGCTATGCAAAGCAGATATGCGTATGTCTGTTGTATTCATCTTGTATAGCGAGCATGACACCTATCACGATGATAGCCGACAGCACAACCTACAGCTTCTCTAATGTTTGATTACTTGTGTTACACAGCAAACCCACTTGACATTGCGGGCCTTAACTTGCGTCGGATGCTTCCAATGTCAGCGGCTGTGATAAACCTCCAGTTAACATCCCTTATGTACCGCCTAATGTCAGCATTTGGTATGTATTGTATTCTAACAGGTTACTACAGTCGTTCATTTCGAGGAAGGTGAGCCCGCTATTCGTAGGATTGGGCTGATATACCAGACGGATGAAGGGGTGGTTGTTCCTTGATTCGAAAGAGCTCACATCCATACAAACATTTCATCGGACCGCATGAAGTAGTGGCTTGAAACATGCATCTTGAGAACTGGATTGTCGGAACTAACAAGAATTAACTAACTAGACACGTTGCACACCGCTGCATACCCCCTTACGCTTTTTTATACTTCGTGCAACGGTAGGCAACCCTGACGGTTTTCAGGGCACCATACCGACTTACTTTAACGTGCTTCAGAACCGTCTTTGACTTGCACCTCGTTTGATAAACGTGGATAACGCCGACACCTTCCATGTTCCCCTGTGGGAATTCCTGGAGCTGTGAGAAAATGTGAAAATAACGATTCTCAAACATCGTCTGGAAAGCTGCACTGTATTTCATTCTCTTAAAATAAACAAGTAACTTCAGTTATTTTTTTGACAGATAGTATCTGCATCACCGCATATATGTGTGCACATAATTTCGGCATTTATGCGTTAACACACATCAGCAGACGACGAAAGTAGAGTGCGATAAGATCACTTTCAATTTCCCGCCAGTTAAAACAGCCATCACTCGTTGACGCAGATTTCGGCGATTTTAATTTCTGCACAAGGTAGCAAGCTAAGAAAGCGGAATCTACAATGAAATAATTCTTATTCATGCTAACTGAAAAAATCACGGTCTCTATCCAGCATTCTAGCCTCTCGTTTTATTTTCCTTTTCCATGAGTGTTACGCATTAGGTTATAAAGTGTGTGAGCATCTTAAGGAGGATGCAAACTGCGAATTTTCTCCGTCTGCCGAGTTCTTCCGATTGAGTGATCATAAATCTAAGCTGGATAAAAATCTTGCCGGTATTATGCCCCGGGTATCTTACACTTTCATTAACAAGAAGTGCGGTGAAAGTTTGATCTTCGTGATTCATCGTGACACATACGAGAGACAGTGTTATCAATCACGTAACCATGCAAGCGCGCAGCCATACAGAATAAATGGAAAATAGCCTAATCTTCGTGCCCAACGCTACTTACATCGACGGTGAGTCGCTCTAAGAACCAAACCCTGGTTTTCCCAAAGTTCCAAAAGGGTAATAGGACTGCTCAGGCACAAAAAGTCGACCATCAATAAAGCTACGGGATCAGCTAAACTAAATGTTTCATCGCTGAGTATACGGATGGAGGAAGATTGAAGGGTACCCATAAGTGAGCGTGTGCACCGAGGTCTCAGTAGCCCGGAAACGTAGATGCAATTTGATCAGGAGTAGTGTAACAAGAGACCCATCCGCGGAACGTCACGGCCAATCTGAAAAGAAAAGTATTGCAGCTAGACAGATAGAAAGTTCCTGTGAAGTTACCCTGAAAAGGGTGTAAACAAGTATCCACGCCCCTAAACCGGGCTGAAAAGTTCCTAAACATTGGAAATCATTATAAAAACAGCTGACTTAAGGTTTTCTGCGAAACGCTGAACCACTAGCGACGGCGAAGTGGCGCCAAGCACACATACTCGGTGGGTGAACTGAACATAACAAATAAACCAATCGTCCCAATTTGCTACCAGTCGAACTTCGAGATTGCACTATTCAAGATCTGATACCGACAAAGGCTGACATGACAGGACATCAGGCATAAAGGCAGCAGAAGATGCAGACGTGCGCCACAAATCTGACAAATATGCTGTCGTGCCAGCTACACCAGAAGTCAAAAGCAAGCGTCACAGCACAAACTAGGGTCAGGAAGCATAGCACAGCTTCAAGAGAAAAAGACGGCGATGCAACGGTCCAGATGATCCAACCAATGGAGGGAAAACTGATTTCCATCGATCTATTTTACACCCTATTATCGAAACATACGGACCTGTACCTCAGAGGAAACCTCGGAAAAATTGAATGTGACCAAATTGCGGAGTAGTCAGAAATCCAGATCATTGGAACTGAAGATCGTGATGAAGAACATACGCGGTCTGCTTATTAAGGGGAACGAGCTGCAAACAGCGATTCATGCTATAAATATCTGCTTGCTCACAGTAACATGGTTAAAAAGGAAACAGGTTTGGGGCGCGTGGGTCGCGATATTATCACGATGACAGATGCTACATTGCTGAAGGTGTTTGCATTTCATTGATCAGAAGTTCCATAAAGCAGTCACTCATGAACTGTAACTGCATTCGTGTGGGTATTCCTACCGCCGCCAGCTACCTCACTATCAACCCCCACTGACGGTATTGGGGTGTACCGAAATTAGTGTGCGAAATCAGGAGAGAACGAAGCATTGCTGGAAATATCTTCGTTGACTTTCCATCCAGGTTATCGCCAAAAAGCTTGTAAATCAACGCGTGGCAGTGCAAGACTATGCACATTCGGCACCCGCCAAATACTACCCCCCATCTGAACGGTTATGTTCCTCAGTCGGTTATTGTGGAGTATTTAGAGACTTCAGTTTCACAACGTCTATTCGGCTGCCACGATGGGATCAAAAGTGCCAGAAAGACCACTCAAGCAGCCTTCCGGATAGTTTGATTCCCATTATTTCCAGCTTCCCTAATAACGATGTCATTCAGCCGAATTTTCGGAAAAAAATTTTGGTTTCGTCTACCTCTCTTTAGAAGGAAGTTCGACAACAATATTTAACGGCGAGTCATTAATAGAGTTAGTTACTTTTCACAGAATGATAATTCAGAAACTGCGACAAGGTGAATTTTGCGGCAGGTTTTGGTTAAGTGGCACAGGGCATGTATGAGAAACCCTCATATTTTGCTCAGCTTTTGTTACCGCACATTTTTTCGTTTAGATGAGCCATCTCTATGGTGGAACACTACTCCAGTTTGCAAGGGAAACTTTCTGAAAATATTTGAGAAGTACGCAAGATGCCATAAATATATGGAAAAATCTCCAGTCCTTTTTATGAAACAAAAGAAAGCTCACGACCCTCTTCAGAGCCCCTCACAACTTCAGGTTTTCCCATGAGTCACGCTCATGAGAGCACACTTCCCTTCCTGCCCGCGAAAACCAAATTGGTATGGACCACTAACGCACCGCAGGGAGTGAAATCTGCCGTAAGAGGGCGATAAAATGAGAAATCATTGAGCACTTGTCGAATATTTCCGTGGTATCGCCCAGGAATGTGAAAGTCATCGATTTTCATGACAGAGAGCATCTGGAGAGTTAAAAAGATTTGTTTTAGTCGACCGTGAATCGGTTGGTCCTTCACATGGCGCCGAGATCGGAATTAGCGATGGGAGGCGTTGCGACAGTATGAATGCGAAGAATATTTCCAGCTGTGAAAAAGATTTGACCGATGTTATCTTATATTCCATTTTAGGTTATGGATTATTCACAGAGCTTCGAAGATGTTTTTGAGGATCGCGAAGTTGCTAGCTTAAGCGAGTTCAAAAGTTGCTTAGATAGGTACATGAAGGGTTACAGTGTTCTGTACGTGCTTGGTTCAAGCAAGAAGTCAGACAGTGGATGCTTGAAATATGGTCATGTGAGTGTGATTTCCGTTGAGTTTACGTGGTAGATGGCGTTCCGCTGTATAAAATACAAGCAACGTAAGAGCGAAAGCCTTGGATTACGACGTGTTTAATGAATTGAGTCCACATGCTTCCTATTGCACAGTTCCCGCGTTACATGCTGCCAATTACGCTTTAACGTTGTTGGGAGAAATACCTGGTTGGTTGTTAGCTCGTTCACATTTGAGCACACCCAAGACATAACTGCCTTGCTGTACGATGCACATTCAACGATTCGTCGGCTCACAGACAGTGAAGTGAACGACTCGAGATATATTCTCGGGTACAACACGCCAGCTGCCGAGTTGAAGCAGAATGCCGCGGATGTTCATGGCAAGTATATAACTACCATCGATATTTGCAACATCCGTCATCGGTTGAAACCACCAGTAATAAGTAAGTGAGTTAGTGTGCACTAATGTATTGGAAAATCTGCCACAAATTCTGCATCATATAGAGGGAAACGGCGTGCTGCGTGCCGTCAGGGACGACAATACTAGATACACGCACATATGTTTCGCAAGCAGGGAACAAGTGCAGTTATTCAGATGGTTTCCTGATGTGGTAAACGTCGATGCCACTCATGGGACCAACCGCCACAAGTAGGTCCTCTATTACTCCACATAATGTTACGTTACTTCCATGTTCGGTATGCTGTGAGGAAACATGTAAGTTGATGTAATAATCCTTATAGTCACCATTCAGACGAATTCCTTCAGAAGCCCATATTTTTTTCATTGCATGGCTTCGTACAATAACTCTGAAGAGTGAGTGACCACTTCTGTCTATTCATTCCGCAGTTTCAACCGGGATGTTGCAATAATCAGGCAGACAGATCCGAGCTTTATGAACTGCCTTTTGTGCAATTGGCTATATCTAAAGCCAAAGTGGGCCATCCATGCACAGTCGGATGTTGTTCACTTGGGAAATCTAACAAACAACCGTCTGGAGAATGCGAATGGGAGACTAAAGAAGCGCACTCATCCCAGAGATCACTAAGTCACTGTCATTAGTAAAATTTGGTCCCACAGCGAGTGTCTAATGCGGGATTTTGATATGTGGTGCACTTACGGTTGCGACCGTAGGGAGGTGGTCAGCGTAGACATGTACGTTAAAAATATACTCTCTCGGCCGAAAACATTTGCCAGTCAGTTGATGTTGAAGCATCTCAAGGGGCGTGCTTCCCTGCGGTCGCCTGTAGTGATTCACTTGTACTGGATAACAATACGTTGCAATAGGTGCAAGCCAAGCTGCACGATGTAAACCCAGGACAGACAGCCGCGTTTTCAATGCTGTCGTAGCTTTCACGCACCAGTCCATTGAGACCGGTAAGGCGGTTTTACCATAAACTGATTTCCCCCTTCCTCCGTTCTGAAATGCAAAACAACCCAGCCTTGCTGTTCACATGAGGTTGACCGTCGAGCATAGACGTCAGTGTGTCCAACCATAGGTCGTGACGTTGTGATTATAGGGTGCAGGTAGGCTGACCGTCGTGCATAGACGTCCGTGTGTGCAACTATAGGTCGTGACGTAGGCTGACAGTCAAACGGTCAACCTCGAATGGCTTCATACAGTACGGTACCCCACTTTTCGTTGAACCGGTTCGCTTTCCTGAAAACACGTGAAATTCCATCTTCTTCGTGATCAGGTAACTGAAGAATTTCACCTATTTTTTGGTTACCTTAAGGCCAAGCAGCTTACGCCGATTACGGTGAGCAATATCTACTCTAAGCAGATCACGCCGGATTTCGCCCGCATTATGTTTAGAAGTCATCAGCTGCGGCCTCATCTACTTACCCACGACGCCTCCAATTTTCAGTGGTTTCCAATCGCACGTGGGGATGATCATAATGACCCAAACTTATCAACTGTCGGCACCTATTTCAAGGAATATCGAATGAAAAGTATTAAAAAAGATGGCCTACAACTCATACGGCGCATGTTTATTAATCATTTGTTCCTTATTCCTTCTATGAACCAGATCGCAAAACTTCAGGTATCTCGTCAACATACTTCGCTGTTTATTCAGCTCAAATCCTTCGCGTCCTTGATAAACATCGTATACGCATTAAAACAAACAAATTCTTACATTACAATAAACATATTTCAAACTTTCTTGAATATTCCGTCCACAATTACTCCCACGATATTCCAAACCCACATATTTACGGCAAACTGTCGACAGTATACACTCCCTGCGGATAAATTTCAGCCGCACCGAATGACCTTAAAGCGCAATATTCTCATTGGACAACTGGCTCTCCCAGAGTGGTTGGAGAAAAGCACATATACATACATTTATTTGCATATATTTGAGGGTATAAACATGTATGCATATACATTTATGTGTGTGAATGCAAACGTATATATGATTAAATATGTATATATAATCACAAGTGTATTGGTATATTTATTTTTGTGTATATTTGTATATGTAGTGAGAGCACCTTCGACGTCCCCAAAATTCTAAACTCC
>QNGE01009751.1:0-11999 GCA_008508345.1 Paragonimus westermani
ACGTTTTGGTTTTGTCGTAACCTACACAGCTCCTCTCATTATTTCCTGGTTCCCGGATGAAAAAGATACGCGTATCGCAATAGGCATGGCAACGATGGAAATTTAGTTTTATTAGTAGTGTTGTATAAGAGGCAGTCTCATTTGTGAGTAGTGGAGTGCGTGTAATCAGGAAACGAAAGGCAAGCGTCAACGCCAGAGAAGCAGTGTGCCGAAAGCGACTACCGGAATTGTGTGCACACAATGTGGTGGAAGTGCAACCAGGGCAAATGACAACGTGCTGTTATCATATCTAAAATGCCAGATGCCTAAGTAGGATCTTACCATCGTTTGTTGCAAACAATTGTCAAGCAAACGGAATTTTCATCGGTCATTTCCCCGGCTGAGTCCGTAAATGGCCTTAAAGTTGCTGGTTTTATTGCACTTAAAATACAACTACAGAAAAATTATACTTAATTTTTTTCTCTAATCACGTACAATCAATCAGTATCTACCTCCACACGACTTAGTTACTCTAATCGATTTCGGTAAGTTGTTCCATGTGAGCGTGATCTCAAGACCAGTTGTTCGCTTCCAGTGAAAGTTAGCTTTTGCCCACATCTAATTTGAGTCATCCAACTCTGAAAATTGGTGGCACATCTGTTGAAAAAACTTTCTATATCACATCCAAACTAAATGGCAAGACATTATGTCCTATGTATACTGATAGCACTTAATCAATTAATAAGCAATCAAATTACGGTACGCCGTTATGAACACAACAGTGGTTAGCATATCATAGAGAACCTAACTCGGCGGTTTACCGAACAGAACCGAAAATTGCCAGCCGACTTACGTGACCATGGTTAAAGACATTATGTTTGTATAACCTACTGGCTGAAAATTGTCACTCACTCCTTAACACCCAACAATGTTTTTCAAGTTTTGTTCATGAGTAATATTTTTTTAACGAGGTTGCTCTGTAGAAGGCAAAAAGTGACCTCCTATTGAGGAAGTTGATGGGGCCAGTGTTTTTGAGGATGTTAAACTGACTATGCTATCAATCAGGAGTACAAATATTTCTAAGACAACCTGTCGGGTAAAGGAGAAGACGGTCAATGTGAAATTATATGTTCACGGTTGTAGACTATTCCACCCATCAAAGTGCTTTTTACTGGTCTCAACTGAATTTGAACGTTTCTTTATAATCAAATGTCAGTTCATGAAATTTGTGCATCTTTACTCTGGGGTTATACGAGGAGTTTTCATCTACAACTCGGATTAAGGTATTTACCCTCAACGCTATAAATGTGCAAGATGACACATTGGTATATTAGAAACGAATTCCACCCTATTCAAAAATTTATACTGACAGCCGCAAAGTCTGAATGTGAGAACTACATATGTTTCTGGAAAGCTTTTACCCATAATGCACAACTGAGGTAAACACACTGGAAAACAAAATGCTGTGGTGCACACTTTTCTCTCAGAAATTCTTACCCATGTGTTATATTACTCCTGAATGACAAACCGGAAAAGTAATACGTAAGTGACGTATCACTGTAGTTTTGACGAACACTTTGGGAGGATTCGCGTGCAACCAATGCAGCTCTGGCTTGATTTTTGCCCTGTGAAAACATCAGACGAAATATAGTATCACAATTCATTGGGAGTCGCAAACGAATAAAAGCTAATCGCCAAGCGGGAAGTATCGAATGCTGGCGGTTACAGAAAGTATTTCATCAAGAAAATTTTGCGACTTACTACACGAACACTGGCTAGTTGGCAAAGGAAGCTGTGAGAATTGCAAAGCACAGTAGAGGACCCGTTTATTTCATATGTCAGTTAACTGCAAACACATATTTGTCATCATTCTCCCGCTAGAACAAACACTATGAACGCTGAGTTACACAAGTATGAGCTCAACTTAACAAATGGTGAACGGGGTTTGTAAGTTCTGTTTTGGAGTTTGAAACGGCGCCACGACTAATTGGTGCATTGTTCGTCTTCAGAAGTAACATGTATATAAACTGCTCAGAATGTTCTGGTTACTGTGAATCATGGACCTTCACGTTGAATTATCCCAAAAGCGTCTTATTCTAAAGATTTTACCTAAACTTGAAAAACTTCTGTTTTATTCATTGGGTAAGTGTTGAACGAAACTTACGATGGAGCGTCTTACTTCAAAATCTCAGAGAAAACTTACGTCACACATAGGAGTCCTTCCTTTGGTGTTGAGCATTGTAAAACCAAAACGCAGCACAGGTTGAAAACAGGAACTAGCTTCACGAATGGAAATCGGAATTAAAGGATACGATTGGTGAGGGCTGGTTCAATGTTCAATGTTCATACGGGTAACTTTGACGCAGGCTTTGAAGGGAGCACGAGAACTGGTGTGAAATTAATCACTTCCATTAATCACAGCAGTCCCTAACTTTCTGTTGTCAAATGGTTTTATCCAAAAGAGAACGCAAGTTCACAGTACACACTCATAATTAAGGCTGGCTTGCAGTGTACGAATGCAGGCAGTTGTCGGTTACGCGGTTAAGAGACCTTGCGAGTAGACTTGAAAAAATGGTAATCCACACTTTGTCGCCTGGCTTCTTTCAGTTTCTTGCATACTGCGTATTCTGTGATAATCTTGCTTCACTTATCTTGTGATATCCTGCCCGTCATAAACACGTTGCTTAGTAAGGTAAACCATGGCTGTTTCATGTCGAACATTTGTCTATTCTATGGGACCATTGGGCTATGTCATCTGACTGATATGTTTTCCCAGTCACTACATTAGCTCCCCTTCTAGTGAGACAATATTTGGGATGANAGTTTGTAGGTTCCGTTTTGGAGTGTGGAACAGCGCAACGACTAACTGGTGACTTGCTTTTCTTCAGAAGTAACGTATATATATACTATTCAACTGCTCAGCTTACTCTGTTCACTGTTAATTATGAATTTTCACGTTGAATCATCCAAAAGCGGTCTATTTCTGAAGGTTCCACCACAACTTAAAAACTTCTGTTTTATACATTGGGTCAGTTCTAAACAAAACTTATTATGGAGCGTCCTACTTCAAAATATCAGAGTGAACGTACGACACACAGGTGTCTTTCTTTCGGTGTTGGTCATGGTAAAACCAAAACGCAGCACAGGTTGAAAACAGGAACTAGCTTCACGAATGGAAATCGGAATTAAAGGATACGATTGGTGAGGGCTGGTTCAATTTTCAATGTTCATACGGGTAAGTTTGTCGCAGGCTTTGAAGGAAGCACGAGAGCTGGTGTGGAAGTAATCACTTTCATTAATCACAACAGTCCCTAACGTTCTGTTTTCAAATGTTTTTTTCAGGAAGAGTACGCAATTTCACAGTACACACTCATGATTAAGGCTGGCTTGCAGTGTTAGAATGCATGCAGTTGTCGGTTACGCGGTTAAGAGACCCTGCGTGTAGACTTGAAAAAATGGTAATCCACACATTGTCGCCTGGCTTCTATCAGTTTCTTGCATACTGCGTATTCTGTGGTAATCTTGCTACACTTATCTTGTGATATCCCGCCCGTCATAAACAAGTTGCTTAGTAAGATAAACCGTGGCTGTTTTTTATGTCGGAGGTTTGTCTATTCTATGGGACCGTTGGGCTATGTCATCTGAATGATACGCAGAACCTAGACAGAGGCAGTAGGAATATGCCTAAGGAAAGGAGGGAGTCTAACTCAAACGACTACTCGTTTCCTAATTGGCCGTAAGTATTTCGCCGTCAATCGTCATATATACAAACACATAAGACTACAGTATGCAATCTTGGAAAATGCCTAGTTCACAGCTTAATCGCAATGCGTATGAAGCTGTTTGCATGGATGACCTATGTGACTGGCATGTTATATTTGTTAGAATCTCCTCCACATTATCGCAACAGTTCTGATCCGAAGTGTAAATGGTTAAACGGGTATTCCAATCCACTCCTGTTGAGAGACATTTTCTGGGTAATTCGGTCGCAACAGAAAACCGAATCAAACATTTTTCAGCGTAACACAATATATATGGTTAACTGGAAAGTTCCAGCATTGGTAACACCTGCGTGCATTAGGGACTTTGTGGGACACAGTGGTTTCTGAGGGAAAACACCCTGTCCTACTTGGTTAAAGTTTCCAACGAGATTATCAAGAAACACCCTTGTTTGTTTAACTCAACGTTCAAAAGTTTACAAGTATGGTAAGACGCGGTGGAATAGTCGAGTGGTGGAGCAAATATGAAGGTTGTAACGCTCTCATTCAACAAGAAATCAAATGAAACCACTGTTCAGAAAGTGAAATTTTCTTGATTATCACGTTTCAGGCATCAAAGCAGCTCCGGGTAAACAGTTATGGTATTTCAATCCACTCACCCCTCGAATGCTACATTACTGAATGTCTCATAATGAACAGAATCTATTTTCGTAGCATATATTAATCCTATCAATCCCGGTTGTTTGTCGATTGATGCAAGCATATTTCACGACTTTCTGTGCAATGCTAAAATGCGTCCTTCAACAGAGTAGAAAGAAAACATATGTTGCAACATGGTAAAATTTCGTTTACTTTCACTGGTCGCAAAGGTAGAACTTGCCAGTTATTTAAATCATACATGTGAGGATGAACAGGGCTTAACACGCCTACAACCACAACACGTCTTATGTAAACAGGACCATGGCAACCCGATAATTTGCAGCAACCACTTTTGGGCAATCAACATCGGCTGGTAAGTTCATGTGAACCTGGCTCGCAGAATGCCGGTAAATTTAGGTACCGATTAGGCAACAATAAACTGTATGAGTTAAATAAATGAACTTGGTGACCCGTTTCTGTGTGGTGTTCAGTGATAGATCACGTTAGATTTCGACTCCGTCGGATGGTTGTCGATCCGTTCTGCTTATGTTAGCGTAACTGCAACTGCAAGCAAAATGGTACACAAAATGTGAGCTGAAAAATTGGCAAACTAATCTCGCGATTGTGAGGTATTGGTCCTCTGATGGTTTGAAATAAGCGTAACTACGCATCCGCATATGTTAGAGCCAGAGCAGACTTTAATTTGCGGTTCATGTCGTTGGTTAGACGGTCAACCTTGAAAGATAAGAATAGAAAACATCCTTGTTTTCTGCGCCGTGAGTATAGACTCGGTGCTGTTCTGCACCGTGCTGTGTGCCACGATGAATTTATCGGAGTATCCATCTTCTAGTAAATTTTGACTCGATAAATTCTGTTCTTTCTGCAGTGATTCAGGAGTAAAAATACGCCTAATCATTTGGAACCGCGTCTCAAGTCTTACAGATTTTGCCCATTTTGATTTGTTTCTTAGCTCCCTCAGTGGAACTGACCCAAATTTGACTTTGTCTCATTGTATCACGGACTCATTGTCGACAAAGTGTAGCAGCTAGTGGATACTCCGATAAACCCATCGTTGCACACAGCACGGTGCAGCACAGCACCGAATCTATACTCACGGCGCAAAAAACAAGGAAGTTTTCTATTCGTATCTTTCAAGGTTGACCGTCTAACCAACGACATAAACCGCAAATTAAAGTCTGCTCTAGCTCCAACATATGCGGATGCGTAGTTACGCTTATTTCAAACCATCAGAGGACCAATACCTCACAATCGCGAGATTAGTTTGTCAATTTTTCATCTCAAATTTTGTGTACCATTTTGCTTACAGTTGCAGTTACGTTAACAAGCAGTTACGTTAACATAAGCAGAACAGATCGACAACTATCACGGCGAGTCGTCAACAAATCGGATTAAATACTTGGAGTATTTCATTATTTCGAGCTTTTCCATAGTTTACAGACAAGAAAACAGCACCCGAGCCTAACACGCACTTTCTACACAAGCAACGGTGTGCTTCTGGCATCCTGAAATGTCAATAGTTTGCTTGGATGCTTTATATATGAGAAACACTGAACCAGGCAACTGTGTTCAAGATAACGTCTTTTAGATACATTATGTTCATTCGTTCCTGTAATTTTTACGGTAGCCTTATCGTGTTGGGTTTCGTTATAAAAGCTAGACCGTGACAAAGCATGTGTACATTTTTCATACAGCTTTAATGAATTGTTTTCACGTGAGTTTCGCGATACTTCAAGTATTGAGAGCTGCATTATTCAGCATTCGAGATTCCGTGTTCATAATTATAGGGTGCTTTACGAAGAAAACGGAAAACCATAGATCTTTTAACTTTTTTTTACAAACTTAGTAGAAACGCATTAGTTATCTAGGTATATTCCGAACTTCCTCAAAGAACATATGTGCGGTTATCATTTAGGTCTTGAATAATCTGTACAGTGTTGATGTAAAGTGAACCAAATCATATGATTCTTTCTGGGTTCGAACGAATGGGACATATATTATCGATGGCGTTTATATTGGGTGCCTTATCTGGAGATTAGTAAATGATGTGTGGTTGCGAGAAATGGTGTCTCCTGTCTCAGTGTGCAAAGTTTAGTTTGATGACTATTTCCTACTGGCGGATGTTTCTTTGTTCCATTGAATCAGCAGTAAAGCATGATTTCTTCAAGTCTCGCACAATTTTATGAAATAATGGTCAGCGACAGTTTTATTCAGCGACTTTTTGTTCACAGAGAATTGAATGGTTTCTCGAAACTCTCCATTCTCCCCAAACGTGCAAGTCGAAGGTGCCATTTGTATTTCACCAGATTCATACGCATTGTTTGTGAAAACGAATTGGAAAGAATCTCTGTTTACAGAGCCAAAGGGCGTGTAGGTCCTATCGACTGTGAGGAAAAGGACGTATTGGAAAGACAATGTTTATTAGCAATTGACGGAAGGAGTGTACGAATATCTACAGTCGGACTGAATCAGTATAACTGGCGAGTCATAGTGCGCAGAAATAATATATCCCCTCAACTTCACTTCAAAGATGACAATTGGAACAACAACGTAATCACAGACTTAACTTATATGACACCTGCCCAGCCAGTCATTTGTGTGTTCCGTGAGGGGTACTACAAAATGCGTATCTGATAGCGGTGATGGAAAATAAACTAACCATCCTGCCTTTTGCATAATCTACATTTTGCTCGCCGTCACGTAGTGGTGTACATAAACCCGCCTCAACTTTTAGCGGACAAAGTTCTGAACTGTAGATACCAACTCCACAACCAAAAAGCGTCTGTTAACTGTGAATACCCGTTCCTGCTGATCGTTCAACATATCTCACCGACAGATCACCTGGTTGCTCTGTCCAAGTCGTTCAAGGTGTTTCCACGCGATCATAATTTGAGCGTGCGAACGATTGGTATATTACAACGAATTCACGTGACAAATGTGAAAATGGTTGCACCGCTAAGCTGCAAAAAAATTGAAATACTTTTGATTGTCCCTTCAAGTTATGTTCGAAGATGCAATTGGAATAAACTTTCCTGCCCTCACCTCTGAGACTGGTGAAAATCAGTCAGAATGATAGCTTTGCGCCGTGTATATACTCTTTGTATTAGTAAAGTATATAAGTAAAACTCAATGATTAAAATGTTACAATATCGAGTGACTCACGTCTCTCCACTTTATTGGCGTCCCAACTAAATTGTATAGAGTGCTGTTTCCATATGGAGGTGACTCAAGGTGATGAGCACATTTCATTCTAAGAACGTCCTATAGGTGCGGTTCACAGTAGTGTGAATGGACAGAGATGACAAAATAAACACATCAGAACACGTAAGGTTTTCATGGTAACCAGCTTAGGTTACTGCCATGATTGAAATCATCCCATAGAGGTTGAAATTTAATGTGTGCTTTCCAACTTCCTCAATCAATTCCTTTAGTGGAAGAAGTACACAGAGGTAATCAAGAGATATTGATGGACCAATCACCAAGTGCTTCACAAGTTATCACCTTACACATGGAAGTCAATACCAATACTGAACAAAAGTTGGTGTAACTATCGCACGTTTATGGTTGATTTGGTTACGATCACAACCTATTTCAGTTTTCAAGAAGCTTTTCGTCGGTGAGAAAATCCGTTATCAACTCATTGGTCAGGACATTATTAATCACCATATGAAATAGTGCTTGTATTACGCTGCAGTTAGTGTCAGAATAGAAGTGGGTCATTTTTCTGCTGATATCCCTGCAGCTGTGGGAATCACAGTGCACGAAGCCACATACTTGTCAATGTGAAAGTATCGACATCTAGCAGGTCCGAATCTAATCAAATCTATATGGTTTACAATCATTTCAACACCAAGCTGAACAGCTGTACGCAACCTTGCCAAGACTGGACCTTGAATTTCACATGAGGTATCTGTTACTGAAACTCAGTGAGTACTACATTTCTGGAATCAACTTATAAACCCGGGGGTAACCGCAAATATGCTTGGTCAGCAGCCCATCATTTAGCAAAGTGTACCTTCGTCTGGCTGTTCTCGGATGAGATGTACCGACTGCTGCGTTGATTGCAGGTGACTATCTTGAGTTGTGCCTTATACTTCTGATGAAATGAAAGTAGCAGACTGGTTTGATTAGTACTCGTGATTATTCGTGTAATACATCACCATTATTGGTGTCGACTGCACTCTAGAAGCTAAAACAAGCTGTTGTCATCAGAGCAATGATCGACTTTCTTTGCAGATTGAAGTAACGCATATACTGTTCGAATTTTGAAGACAAAAGCAAATAACTATTTCAGACGATTGTCTCAATCGATTGCTCAGGTCCACCCAAAGCCTGTGAGTACCGCTGAGTTCCGATTTCTGGAAACGTTTCTATCGCACTACATGCGAAAATAAAAAGTTCGAACAGAGCTGGTTACGTAACGTTCACATTCCAACCGCTGGCGAGTAACAACGATTCAACTGTTTGTTTTGAAGTCCCAAAGTTTTAACCAATTGCAGGCAGTGAGCTGCAGGACTGTTGATATGTTCCAGCATGGACGCATCTGGTATCCATTACTAATAAAATATCATAAAATCGCAAACATTTTTAGTTTTTTATCAGGCTATAAGATTATTTGACTCGGTGAGGCTCTGGTTAATCCATCATCCAGCGTCGAACTGACAAGTCTGAAGCCTTATTGTTGTGTGCGGTTCAGTAACGCGGTTATTGATCAGTTCATGTTTGACAAACGAACATCATTTGACGACACCATTCTTTGTTGGAAATAGCCAAGATGGTCGAGTCAATCGAAAGTAGGTATTTTCAAGGATACCTATTGGAGAAACTTTAGCAAATAAATTTACCTCTGAGACAAATACTCACGTGATTGTCATTTTCATTTGGTAAGGCTTTCAGCTATTCCAATTCAACAAATGCTATCCGTGAACCATTTATGAAAATAAACTTATAACTTAGTGTCACCGGCTAATTTGAACGTAATACCATTCCTACAGCAGTCAGATTGTTTTTGTTGAAACAGAAATACTTCCGGGGGAGAAGTCATCAGAGGGTAAATCGGATCTTTTGCCGTAAAGAAACTCAGTATTGATTAATACACAATGTTTGTTAGCTGATGCACAACTCTTACTTGACAAACTCTACAACCATGAGCTGAAACCTGTATCAGATGCATTCACCTGGCGCATGTGCGTTATCGGATGTTGGAGGCAAAGTATTTTGGTTCAGTTCAAACAGATGACATGAGAAGTATGAGTTCTTCTGGATTGTCTAATCGTGATGCCATTGAGTTAATTACGCCCACAATGCAGAATACTATCTGTGAAACGTTAAACTGCCTCAACGGTAGCCGGCTGCTATTGTGAAAATGTATAAAGCACTTTCACGGTAGGTAAAATCATAGTAAATAAAACCATGTCTGTCAAAGCCAACTTGGATGAAAAACGATTAATTACGATCTGCATTTATCCACTGTACCTGTAAAAGCAAATCATCCGACATATTCATCAGTTCTGTTCTAATCATTACAAAATATCTTGAGCCTCACACATTTTTGGGAGATTCCAAACTCAATTATACGATGCAGGCGGACTGTAGCCACGCGAGGGTCCATGGAAATATTGTTGGGATCAGCTGGCTTCACAGGGGTCATTCTTTCCCTTGTCAAACTGAAGACTTTTGTTTCATTGTACCTGTGTCGACAGGCATTCATTTGTCTGATACACCTTCATGAACTTCCCTTCGGATAAGCTTCATAAGCTTGTCGGGATAACGGAAAAATATTATCTGACCAACACTGCTAGCTTCACACGACACTATTTATCAGCGCTGTATTGTCCATCGTTTATGTCTCGGTGTATTACACACAAACCAAAGTGGCTAACCGGGTTTCATCTAGTGATCCATGTTTGTCAGATGCTTCACACTGCTGCTGGTTATATAATTCACAAATCAATCTTGTGTGAAGTTATGAAGCCATCCAGTAGATTTAATCTGTTAAACATCCGGAATGTGACAGACAGTGAACGAACATATTCTGGGTCAGGAAGCTTGTCTTGTTGTTCACGTCATAATATGGTTTGCGCGTACAAATCAAACGCCATGTTAGTATCGTTGTTGGAGATATTATTCGCCGTACGCCACAAAGATTACTGTTCAAAAACGTCGAGCTCAATTGAAATAATGTGAAATGAACGATTACTTTTAACTGGGAACCACTGTGCATGGTGAAAATTGAGTTACTTTCAAAACAGTCGATCTTTCAAGAAAGTCATCATGGTTTACGATGTAGGCTTTGTCATAGAGTTGTTTGATGACGTATTTTGAACGAATTATCTTCGTATTGTAGCTAGGTTGGTGGATTCCATCCTGAGTTGGCAAAAACTATCATTCCCATATACTTTACCGGCATCAATATAAGCTCTCACAACCGAAACTTCGGAATGGTGCACAGTCCACTCACGAAATGACAGCCTTCACAGACTTTCAGGATGTAAGATGATTATTTTCGTGTTCCAGTCATTTTTTAACATACTTTATTCGTCATGGATTTGAACGAAATAACACAATTGGCTAATATAGCACGATTTGTCAGACAAAAGTTTACGTCTGCGCAATACAAATCATTCACGTACAAGCATGTGGAAGCAAGCAAGATAACAGAGAAAGCCAAATGTCGGCTTTGTGAATGCAGACTGTGCATCCGTGAAGATCAGTTAACTTTGTATGGGTATAACACGTGCAATATCATTCGGCTGTCTGCTTTGTTTGTAACAGTTTCGTGTTTTCCAACCTTGCAAAATGTAATGCTCTGCTGAAGACTTTTTTGAAGCAACATATTCACGTTATTCTGCGGAAAACGACTGATTCAAAAGTTTAAAATATGTGTTCGATCTATCAACTATTTGCGGTCGACCATTAACTGAGTAATGTCGGCTATTCTGGTTGCTACATTGTCTGTTATAAACAAGTTGAAAAATGAGCAGATTCGGAAGACTTGAACTCGCTTCTGGTACCCAGTAAATGACAAAAACATTCATGTTGATCACATTGCTCAAACTTATTATAACAACAATCAGTTCACAGTTGCAGAACACGAATCACTTTCAACATATAACCGTTGGATGATACACGCACAATTCAGCGATTACATGACCTAGGACTAATTTCTATAACTGTCTTAATTCAAAACTGTCAGGTCTGTAGCACATTCTTTGGCAGCCAAAATGAAAATTCATCATGAGCTATGTATGAAGGTTTGGAAATCGGATCAGAATGTTTCGTATTTTCTGAACTAGAACCGGGAAGTGGAACAACATGACCTAAATTATCCAGGTACATACATAGCAACAATGAGGTCAATGAAGTCTAGCCTGTTGGTCCCACTACCCAANTACCCAAACATCCATCACTCTCGGAAGTAGACGCTAAGGCGGGATAACTTGAACAGCTTGTTCACCAAATAGATTTTGTAGAGAAAATGTTCGTGCAGCTGCCTGTGGTCAAATGGCACTATGCTGAGGATGCCAAGAAGATGGTATCAACAAAACATGATAAGGCTACACCGATATAGTTACCGTGTTTAGCGTCTAGTTCAAGCAGCAAGGAACATGTGGAGGGGATACACTTTTTGCTGCGATCTAGGAG
>QNGE01009754.1:0-11992 GCA_008508345.1 Paragonimus westermani
TCTACTGTGCCTATGTATGAACCTTCTGGGGTAACCATTTGATTGTAGGACGGAAGTAATGAGGTCTAGTTCTTCCTCCAGGCTGTCTTGTGTACAGATTCGCCTTGCTGGTGAGAGCCAAGTAGTCACTAGTGTTCAGTTATGTCGGACCAGTGTGAGGCTGCTGAAATTTTAGTAGTGACCGGACCACGTGTGTCCCCTATAGACAGCACTTCTAATAGAGCCATCTGGTCAGCGACTTATGAGTATGTCTGGAAATGATTGGCAATTATTGGCCTATAACCCTCAGGTTGGAGTGACAAATATTTAGACGTTGCACCAGGTATTCTATCACCTGTTTAGACCGACTGAAGATTGGTGTGTCGTCGAAGTAACGTCTGTAATATTACGAGATTGTTATCTCCGTGACTAGCTGTGCCTTAATTTTTAGCACGAAAGATTCTGCTAAGATGGGACCTAGTGCCGTTCTCATGGCTACTACTCGATAAAACAAAAACTGACAGTCTCAGTACGGAGGATTAAAGCTTTCTTAAGTGTCGATCGGGAACGATTGCGAATTGCGATTCATTTCAACGAGTTCACATATATAGTCAAAAGTATCGTGCAATGGAAAATTTGTGAACAGTAACTAAACATCCACAGGGCACATCATCTCGTTAGAAAGATTGATTTTGTTCACATCAGTGATCAATTCAAAAGGACCTTTAATACAGTGTGACCGAAAATTGTGTTTAAATGGAATTAGCGTAGGAAATGGCCAGCGTGTCAGCCTATAGTAAGGACAGTTTGTCATTGCCAAAATTAGCCTAAGCTGCATCCCAGACTTGTGCGTCTTCCGTTTGCCGTAGAGTTGGGGTGCTGATGATCCACACGGCTTATACGTTACTCCACCAATAATTCGAAACCGTAAGAGTAGCTGAAAATTTCGTCCCATGCAGTTCCCTATTTCGGGAACACCACCCACTCTCTCCATTCGCTAAAACTTTGCTTGATCAGCCAATGTTGGTGATTTTGTCAACGAAGTAAATAGGGCAAGCTCGCATATTTTGTATTGCAATTAAGAAGGTGAACTTATCTATTTACGTGGACTCTTTACAAATCAATTCTGAAGACTAATTGTTACGTTAAACTGAATCACTGTTTCATTTAAATTCCCACTTACTGGACAGTTCAATTGGACGAAATGTTGTCGGCAATCATCTGTGACATTTATGCGTCTGCCTCAAAACCGACTTAACTAGCGCGATAAGCTACAATGCAATATAAGATAGTCAGACTGTTTTCCATCATGCAGGGAGAGGTTTTCATCTTTAATTATGTTTATTGGGAATCTACAACAATTGATAATGAGTTGGTCAAATGCCCACAATCATCAAAATCGTGACTGTAACATGTAACAAGTCGAATGTGTTTTTCGAATTGGTGATTAACGACGTCGTAAAATCATTTGTAGCGCGAGAAATACCACCGCTGCTAACGTTCCACACACTGCTCCCCCCGAGAATTCGATCATCACCCACGTCATTCTAAACACTTATGTTGCAATCGAAAGAATCAAAAACATGCTGACAAAGACTCAAATATTTTAGCGGTTTTACTTATCATTCGAAGTTTCCTGCACACTTCCCAGAAAAAACGTTAAAAGAAGTCGCTCATGGAATCAGAAAAAAATCCACTTCGGTAGTTTTAATAACATAAGTAGTTTTTGTAGAAAAAAATCAGTAGGTGCGACTGCTTTCTGTTGTAAGTTTTTCTGCACTGTATACTCTCGTACTGCCTGGATTCTTAACTTCAAAATGTACACTTGCGGCAAGAGCTTGTAGACAGTTAAACCGTTGACCTTAAACGAGGCACGATCAATTAGTTAAATCTCAGTATGCAACCACAATCTCCTATGAGTGCCTCCAGTTTTTTAGGGTTCAGCTACTCAGCTGTAAATTCCAGCTGATAACCGTGAGTTCTGAACTTATTCAAATTGACCTCGCTGGTCTCGTTTCCATCACGTGAATAACACGCTGATCACGGATGAGCAGTAAGGATCTAGTTTTTACAAAATAATCAAATTACTCTTTAATGTAATGTTTTGGGTCAGGTAAATCTTTCTGTAATTCTACCTCCGGCAGGTCCAGGCGATTGTAGCTGATACATTGATTTTTAGAAGTTTACTGTGAACTCACGGAGCAGTAGCTGCCACTTATCTGAATCTGTTTAGTCGTCCATTGTCAGTGCTAACCAGTGGTTCTTCAGTAAGTAAAGAGTTATCAGACTGCTTTGGACGTGGACTCTGCGAAGCATGCAATCTGACTGTCTGGACTGATCAAATATCCATTCCACTGAATTCATCATAATACGAGATCATGTAGGTCTGTCGGGTGCAAAATCTTACCGACACAGGCGTTCACGTCTTGTGTCGGCGTGTCCTGCTTGATGTACACGGTTTCGGCCAGTCAGCCTACGTCGCAAACCGAGTAGAATGTGTGTTGGCTCATGCTTCATGCCAGCCTATTGGGTACCGCCGACTGAAACAGTGTCGAACGGTAAATATGCGATGGTCACAGACTATAATCAAGTACACTAACAAACAGTCACTTGGAGAAGATAACTACCAAAAGAACAGGTTGACAACAGCTATCTGGTCTTGCTCGTTATCGGTGGGTTTACTCATCTGGAGCTGTAACAAAAATTCGTACTTGGGGTTTCTTTTTCACAATACTTGATCGATAGAACCATAATAATTTGTACACGGGGCATGGCTTCCGATAGGTCTATTATTCTGACAAAATGGCTCTCCGGAACGATTTCTAGACGAAACTATGCAGCTTCGCGAGAAAAAGGACAGGACAACTCTAGTGGAAAAGAAAGTGGTGTACATTTCGTTACCAATCGAATGAAACAGTGAAGCAATCAATAAAAGACGCGACACTGTTGTCAACAGGACCTTCTACGCTGTGAAATGGCTCATCTGTTTCAACTTTACTGCAACGTTCAGTCTACGGTTAAAAGATGAAGTACCGGCTTCCGCGGCTCATTTTCCTGCAGGCTCATTTAGATTACTGATCGATAGTCAGGGATTTGTTTAATTTCCAGTTGAACGTCACACAGTTGATCGCAGCCTCTACATTCAGATAGAATTTCAAGCTGACTTCTTTTCAAAAGAAGCACTTGATTTGAATTTCACTCTCACTGGAGCTCACCAGTAATGCATATCCTTGCCATGACCGGGATCAGTACTGCAGCCACGCTTTTCTGGGGCAACCGTGTTGGCCACTGCGCCACTGACCTCACGTTAGGTGTGAACGAGTTATCACATCTGTACGCTCCACCACTTGCTTGTGAGCAATGATCAGGTTGCCCGATCGTCTCGAGAGGAGACACAGTAACTGCTCTTTAACNATCAGGTTGCCCGATCGTCTCGAGAGGAGACACAGTAACTGCTCTGTCAACTCCGGTCAATAAAATCGAGGTTAGTACTTTGGAGACAGGCCAAAATCCCCGATCTCATTAAACCTGTTAGACAATACTATTGTTCATAAGCGAAAATGTTGGGGCGTACAGATGTGATAATTCGTTCATGCCTAATGTGAGGTCGGTGGCGCAGTGGTCAACAGTGTTGCTTCGTAAAAGCGTGGCTGCAGTACTGATCCCGGTTATGGCAAGGATATACATTATTGGTGAGCTCTACTGAAAGTGAAGTTCGAATCAAGTGCTGCTTTTCGAAATAGGTTGGTTAGAAATTCTATCTGCATGTAAAGGCTGCGTTCAAATGTGAGCGATTTTCAGGTTGCTATACTCGATCGAAGTTCGAACCAGTGATCCACTCTTGTGCACACAGAAACGCTTTGTTCAGGCTTCGCGGTTGCTATGGTCCACCATCTAAACCATGACCGATCGAACTGCCACGGTTTCATTGATGTCATAATTGTGAAGCAATTTTACAATAACGTTGTCTCCCCGCCTATCTATGACGTGATTTATATCACATGTACTTGGTATTTATTTGTTCGCTCCTTCCCGGCAAGAACATTTCATACAAACGTTATGTATTTGGCGCCGCGGTCTGATTTGTGTCCGTCCAGCTGATATCTGCAATTGGATAGGTCGTCCAATCGAGAATTTAAACAACCCTAATGATGTATCCGATGTTCTAAGTTCTAGTCTTACAAAGCACATAGAATCTAGGACTAGATTAGGCCACCGAATAGATCGACACCGCTTGAGTTATTCTTTATTACATGTTTCATTCTATGGAAATCAAGAACTGGGAACTAATCTGGACATCTATTGCTGTACTGCTGACTTGTGACTCGTTGTTTTTCGTATCAGTGCATTGATTCATGTGCTTTTGAATTAAAAGTAAAACTTCGCCATAAAACATTTTTGTCGATTGTACACCCTGTACAATTTTGTTTCGTTTACTTAATTGCCCATAGAAGCACCATTCAATAGTCTGACAACGAACTATCTGGTCGGAAAGACAAGAAGACCTCGAACGGCGTTTACTAGCCAACAACTGTTAGAACTGGAACAACAGTTTTCCTCCAATAAATACTTGTCCCGTCCAAAGCGATTTGAAGTCGCCACATCTCTGGGTTTGACAGAGACACAAGTGAGTTGCTGGAACGTAACTACGCATGAATGACATTCTTCTCCCATTAAATTAATTCATCAGTTAACTCGGATGCTGAGGTGAAACTTAACTATGAGTAGTCTCGTGTTTGTTTATTAACCTTGAAAGATTTGCAAAGAAAGTGCGGATTGGGGAGACCTGGATTTGTTCTTACACACTCATGTTAGACGAGTTCGAAAAAAAAGCAAGAAGACAAGAGAAGATTGATGGTTTTGAATAAACTGAATAGGATCGGACAATCACTGCAGTAACACGAAGGAGAAAAAAGACACGAGTAAAACGAAGGGATAGCCGGTCAGCATCAACAACACTCGGTCCCTAACCCGTAATATCAGCATGCAACAGGTGGCAGTATTGAAAAATCAGACTGATTGTGGCTGCCAATCGAGTGAAGAAAAAATGGTGTTGTCCTAAACTTTTGCTTAGGGTCTACGTTTGAACGTATCTCCTGGTTATGCTACCATCATAGTCGAGTGTCTCATACAAAAAAACACCGTGTTGTTCAGTGTATGTAATACATGAAAATCGAATAGCCTGGTTGATATCACATTTTCTATGAATTATAGTTTATTTTTTGTGAGCAAGGTCACAGTTTGTAACGTGTGGTTCGGTGAAATGAGAATAGGATGTGTTCAGACTGAATCACTTCAAACATGTTGTTAATACTTTTGGCATTGCCCGATTACCATGGGAAACTGAGTTTTATGGTGTGTCTTTTTTACCATTCGATTTATCCCGAGTGTTCTGTATGAGATATGGTCTGGAAATTGAGTAGTTTAAAGTAAATGCACAATACCACGTTAAACATTATTGAAACTTTGTGATGGTGAAACGTACGGAGCATATAAGTTAATAAATTATGTGATTCATTGTCCTCCTCGAACTTTGAGGAGTGATTCAGTATAATCCTGAGGCTACATTGAGTGACCATCCATAACTTTTGCATGACGGACAGACAATCTTTAGTCTTCAACGATGCAATGGGAGAATATACGTGACACGGGTGTGTTACTCTGTTTTTGTTACTTACAGTCGGGAGCCACTGTTTGAAACCAAGTACTCCCAACTTCTAAAGCTCGGTGTATCAGCTCACTGCCTGTTAATTCATTCAGTAGGTTCCATATCTACGTATCCTTTGCAGTTTGAGAACTAGAACTTACAAAAGTTTAAATTCAGACAACACAAACCACAATGGTCATAATATGAAAATGTCACACACCACTTACTAAGTTCTACCATTCGGTAGGTACACTAGTCTCCCTGAAGTTCCTAGACGGCATTACAATTTTGTGAGCTACCGTTACATGAATAGTGTGTATGTGCTTGTCACAGACGACTGATTTCGGAGCTTTTGACACTCATCAGTAATGACCACTCGGTGAAATCTGACCACATATCGTACTATAGAAATGGCGGATGTTGAAAGTTACGGATACAAAGCCATTTGGAAGTGAGCTGCGCAGTTTACCTTCGATTCAATAAGCTGCGGACATCAGTGTGGATTCTATGCTGTGTAGGAGCTTGGGGGTAGACTGTCTGTTCGCAGGGTTCCAGCTGGTACATTTAACACATGCACTGAGGTACAGACCCCATTAAGTTTGAACTAAATGACACAAATTACTTGCAAAACTCGGCACAAGATCTGTGTCAAGAACGCTGAAATCAGTCATGTGCTTCGGGCAACTTGTGACCATTAAAGACTTATTACCCATCTTGAAATATTTCAGCGAATAACCCGTTTAAACTGCTAATGAAGCAGTGGGCTATTGTTGTGACGTTCGTGAATGTTAAGCTTTCTATCTAATGTCGATTTAAACTTTCACATTGGAAAAACCTGGAAGATGACGTCCACTGATTTGTCGTCGTTTGCGTTAGTTCTAAATATTATGACATTACTCGTAAGTTTTGCTGTTATCAGAGCCCTCTACTGTAGTGCATGTTCTGGCAGTGACCTCACATAAGGTAATGCTGAATTGTTATACGCAAATGCGCAGCCACGTTAACTTGTGAGTAATGTCGAGGTAATCTCGACAAGAAACAGTAGCTCGCAGGCAAAGCTTACTGTGCGTTTGTATACGACAATCCAGTTGTGCATAATGTGAGATCAGTGGTGGCCCAGTGGTCAGTATGATCACGCCATGGGAGCATGACCAGGGTGATAACCGTGACTGTAGGAAGCACATACAGTAATGACAAACTTTAACAATAAAAATCTACAATGCTTTTTTCGAAGGATTCTAGCCAAACGGCTGTGGGAATGTGACAGCTATAATCAGCTGGGAGTGTGATTCACTTAATGTAAACCTCACCCTCTCACTACTCACCAGAAACATTAGAACTATACTGACGGAAGTGAGGGTGGCTTTTCAACTACGTGAGTAAGGCTTACGAAACGACCCCATCAACTACAACTAATTGTGATCAATGAGGGTCTCCAACCTTCATTATCAGTAGTTTTAAATGCTTGTATTCAACCTACTTGTGTTTATTAACACCCTAGGAGTTATGGTCCACCGTGGCAACAATCGATGAGATACTGATTTAATCGAACAAGTCAATAATGATTTCTTCCAAGTAGTCCAAGCAATAAATCACTTACCCGGGAAGAAACTACTAATTATTATGCTCTCCTTCAACCGGACTGGGCTCGATGGGGACAGTGCCAGATCTCATTAAGTAACTTTCCTTGATTTCAGCTTTATTTCCGTAGAGTGCAATGTAAAACGGGATCGACTGCCTCTCAAATCATATTGCACTTTTCTATGTCCAGTCTCAATTACTTGAACAGATTTGTCCTCAGAATGTAGGTCAATGATTTACGTCACACCACTTTTGATCAAGATTTTTTCTAAGCATGAGATTACTGAGGTATTTATCCTAACCAAGACAGTTATGACATCCCTTCGCTCATATTGATTGTGTACATCCTCACAGGGGATTAGCTACCGAATGAGAATTCAATTAATGTTTCATCATATGTGTCACTATTAGGTTGGTCAACAAACAACGCAGTCAAAAGAACTGTGCGATACATACTTTCGTATGCTTGTTCCCGTGCGATACAAAGCGAATGTGGTATGTAATCGCACTACTACAGCAACGCAGCGAATTAGCAAACATCTGACAAACAGGCTGCCAAAATGGCCAGTCCAAAGGATACACAGTTCAGTATGGGCAATCACAAACCAAAGTACACATTCTTTCATCTAGATGGGAATAATCTTTTCTCTCTGCAATACTGATTAAGCATCGATTAACTGTCCGTCTATATGGGTATTATTGTAGCAAAAGTCCTTCAGTGTTCAAGTGGTATGCTCCCGCGCCAAGTGCGTGCTCGCGTTTTTGACCGGGAATTCCAGTCCACAACACAGCAGCGGTTTTCATTCACACGTCGTGTCCACTTTGGCCTGGATTATGTGCATAGCTGACGCCTTACATCATGGGTTTTCTGGCTTCCATTCCTCGTCTGTTAGTCCGATTTTGTTGAACGATGGCTTATCCGGTCGTCCATGTTGTTCGTAGTCCAGTCGCCATGGGTTTTGAACATACCTTACCACCACGTTGAGATATTCCGCCGGGTGTTGGAATATTCGTGCCTCCTATTTGGCCACCCGCCACACTATGCCTAAAAGATAATATGCCCAGATTGCCGTTGTCGGTACCAAAGTGCCAGACATTAGTATTGGTGGACACGTTGGCGTCGTGTGCACGAGGATATGAGTTTATCTATCAGTCCAAATATGAGCATGCACTACCGATTTGCCTCGTATTTTCAGTAGAGTCAGCGAAAATTCTTGCTATGTAAAGAGAGAGACGGCAACCAAATGTAAGTGGTATGCAACTTGTACCAACCAGAAGTCAGTGACCTCGAAGTCAGTTAGAACTAGGTATTCAGGAACTTTTTTTCATTAAGAAGGTGTCGGTCATCGTTGGAAGTTCTTCACTAATGGGTTAGCGTTTATCTGGATGTCCAAGTCCCATTTAAGTACACATTCACCAACGAAGTATTCACAGAATACCATTTTCGCCGCACATTGCTGTCTTCCATAACAACAGAAATGTTAATTTTTTATCCGGTTCGCTCGGCAGAATTGTTCACCCATCCGCCATTCTTTTTGTAGATTCGTTAGCGCTCATTTGATATCCACTGGACATACGGTTCCCCTGTAGTCTTTGAATGGGGAATCTGAAATTCCTTTACAGCGATGCAACCATAATTAATGCACAAGTTTCAGCAATATCATTATTTTATTCCATGTGATAACTTGCAAGCAATTAGCTGAAAAAAAACACTAGATTTTATAACATCGCCATCTTTTCTTAGAACTTTTCGAATCAACATCTAGCCTTGCAAAGAGATGTGTGTACAAGCTTCATCTAGGCGACACCTGAACGTACAATTATTCTGTAGTCCCTTACTCAGCCATAACTTTATAGGAGCTTACTGAACAACGAAGCGTTCAAAATAGTGAATCAATTGTTATTGTGTTTGTACGTTACTGAATTTAGCATTCTAAGGTTTACTTCACAACTTGAATTGATGTGGCTCACAGCTGATATCTCCTTATTATTGTGAGACTAGGGTTGGTTTTAGTAAATAAAAAATTTATCGATCCAGTTACCTTATACCAAAATGTCGAGTTTTAACCCTTAGATGGACAGAACCTTTTATGACTTGAACTGACATAAACGTATGACACATTATAAACTGTTATGCGTTCTTGGTCATCATAAAATCTACAGATGGTAGCATTAACTCACTTGATGTCCGGAAAGGAACCAGTATGAAAGCATCTATTTGGGTAACAACAAATCGTACTGTGTGGTTAAGTGTAGTGACCAACAGCAGTGAACAAAGAATCTGTTCGCTTCACGTATGTTGTCACCCTAGAGCAAAACTACCACTTCAACCAGTGTACTTAAAGTATTCGGTGTTGGGATTAGTACACTGACAATTCAGACTAAAGTCATTAGTAGATTCTGCACAGTTTCTTGAAAAGGCGATGTTATAAAAACGTGAAGTTCATTTGGTTTTCGCCTATTCTTAGACGAATGGTGAGCATTCAGTTGTGGATGGAAAGAGAATGTGAGGTATCTCAAGGGCAAATCCACTTAAAAAGCAGACACTTTTTCCTGAAAAACCTTGTTCGTCTCGAACAAGCAAATCTGTTACGACGAATGAGAGTAAAGTGCTATTTGGAAAGCATATGACATGCAGTATGTCAATTTATGCACACCTGAATAACATGATGTCCAATTAGCAGCGCGATCTCCTTCAATAATTAATCTAGACCATAAATGTTAGAACCTTCGGAAAAATCCTTTTTGGAGTTGTTATTGTTGTATGATAGCTTCGTTGGCGAGCAGTATGCTACTCATAATTTGGGAACACACTTGAAACTGAATGACAAGCGCTAACGCCAGGAAGATTATGAACGGGCAGCGACTATTGGAATAGTGTGCACGCGGTATGAGGGACGTGGCATCAGGACGGCAATGTACTGCCGCCCAGTGTGCGTGATTACACGTCAACCTTGTAAGTTAGTGCACGCGCTTTAGCATAGCCTGTACACCGTTTTGTGTAACAAACGCGAAACAGTGTCTACGCTTATCTTTTCTAATAGTGATAACTGAATGAGTAAAAATGTCTGATTGTCAATTTATGATGATACTCCACGAGAATGAGCTGTCGCGGATATTCCTGGTTCTACTTGGTGGCCTAATTTAGATTGGATGTATCCCATTCAAATATGTGCTGATGAGTTGCTTCAATAAGCTCAATCCTATTAATGTAAACATCGACCGAAATAGTGTGAACTTGTTGTACAACATGAATTTCTCTGTTCGGATCTGGGTGCGATTATTTCCACCTGCAAATAAAGAACAATCTAGTTGCAGAGAGTCTGCTTGATAGAGAATATCATAAACCGATTCATCAGTGTTACTTGTTTCGATTTTCTTGAGATTGCGGTTGCTGAGCCTTAGGTCAGCCATTTTGTAGCCAGTATCTACTGAATCAACAACGAGAAAGTGGAGGGAAATATAGCGGTATATCGAGGTGATAAATTTTAGTAACTCGGATTTCCAGATTCTTCAGACAGCATAACAACACAGCACCGACTGGATGTTACAGTCGGAAATCGAGTGACCTGCATTTAGCAGGGGCCATTGCTAGTCAGCACTGATACAGGTTGTCAGCGTGATTCCCCTTGGTTCGTCCAGTGTAAGTTAACGTCAAAACAACCTTCTGACATTTTTGTCTGTAAAGAAATGTACTAGTCAATGATGGCTTTTATGTTTGACTCCATCCTTGGAGCCATTGCGAAATACCATACAATAATCAAAAGATGCTCTTGTGTCGGGTTTCCTGGGTTTTTGTCAGCAGTTACCATAATTGGAAAATATTAGCTGATTTCCAAATATGTTTCTTCATGCACGAGGTAAAACTTAACTTGCGTAAAAAATGTGGTTTGCCACATGATCGGAAAAGTATATTGATTTAGAACTACGACAAAATTATTTAGTTTAAGTACGTCAAGGACTGCTATCAGTGTAACCATCACTGTGCATGAGTGGGTCATTCCAGGCGCCAACGATTCTGCTGATCGCTGCCTTCCCATATTGCGATCGCCTCGTCCACGAAATCCAGAGTCGTGCAGAACATTTCCGTACAACCTTGCATGCAAAACAGTTGAAACATTCAGCTTCGCAAATGCGTGAACTAACTTCTTACCGACTGCGTTGGAGAATTCTGTACAACCGTTGTCTATGGAGCTGATCAGAATGTATGGGGTGGTGAGTAACCGACAGCACAGATCTGTTATAAACAAGTACAATTTATTTGGGACATACTCAGTTTGCGAGGACGGGTCCGACTAAAGATTTCGTGTAGGTTATGGTGAAGCACGAACTGAAGTTAACAGGCCTTTCTTTGCAAATGTTGTTTGTCAAATGTAGTTGTTTAACTTTATTGCTTTGTGGTTAGCATACGACAATTGCCGCCTTAGATCATCTCTGTTAAAAGCTTTTTTAACTGAGTCTCAGAAATTGTGTTTATTTCTCTTAATAGGTAAAAATCTGGTTTCAGAACCGCCGAATGAAATGGAAACGTTCACAGCGTCCCGAGAGAAGTCCACAGCAATCACCGGCCTCAGAAGAAGATGCAGATATGTCTGCGGAATATCAGTTGCTCTCAGACCAGACAACTAAAACTGATCAGTCCAATCATGAAGAAGATATTAATTGCTGATCTTTTAACTCTGACTTCAGAATGTTTATTTATTTAGAATGCATCCCTCTAACCCATTTAACTTGCTACTTTACAACAAAATATTTCCTTTGATAACAGACTACTTGAAGTGTAAA
>QNGE01009755.1:0-11988 GCA_008508345.1 Paragonimus westermani
CTTCATAATTATATAGATTTCTTGTGAACAATAATCGCTCTGTTTTAACGGGGTCTAGTCATATTGTTCTCCGTGATGATGCGGTTTTCACACGTTAATTGTCTAAAGATCAGTCGGTGACATTCGTCATTTACGGACTTCATTGACTTCATAATTGTAGAGATGTGCTGTGTACAATAATCCTGGCTGTACTCAACACAGAGGTTCTGTCTATACTCGATGGATGATGGTCGTGTGCGATAAAAATTGGCCATACACGATTATGTGTAGACGTAAAACCATGACGAGTTGGTCATATGTAACATGAGGTTATCAGGGAGTTCAGTCGCAACCATGCCTCGTAACCAGCGAGAGTGGAGCAGGAACGCCGATCACTACTCGAGTTCCGATAAGAATGAAACTCGACTATCGTTCTGTTTGCAATGGGGGGCTCAACGAAAGAATTATTGTATTGATAGGACTGTAGCCAAGTTCCATTAGTGTTCCATGTGTAAACAAACGGAGCTGGATAACTTCATATTATAACAGTATATTAGGAACCAGAGCGTAGCTGGATTGGACACATATTCTCGCTGTTCTCTGGTTCATTAGTTCAACTGGATAGAACGTGTATACATTTAAATGAGAATTTTCGGTTACCTCTACGGTACACATCGACATCTGAAGTAAAACGAGTGTAAGTAAGTGACAGAAACTGGGTTAGCGCATAAATGCTGCTTGTCTGTCTTAATTGATAATTAGTTAATAGATGAGGGTTTTCTTCATAGTACAAGGTCCAAACCAGCTGCCGGTCCTCTCTTAATACGGTGTACAGTAAAACGTTATGGGACATAATTGACTTGCTTCATGGAGCAACATATCATGCATTCTGATCACTGATTTGGACTTGAGTATGTGGTGTGCAGATTTTGTGAGCGATTTGCAATTCGTATTGTGGATTTGTGATTAACTTACGGGCCTGTATGGAACCGACATCTGAAAATGTTGAGTACCGGTAAATGTCAGGTAACATGTCTTTTGTGCAGCAATGATAAAGGCATAGTTTATTATTTGGTAATTTTATGACGGTGCCTCAAAGATACACACGGACACAGATGTTCATATGTATAAATCAGTTGAGCACGCCTGAAACATACATGGACGAACAAGTTATTGTTTTGATATTGATATGTTCGCCGAGCTTGGCATTCAGGTTGCACACGTTTCATTACCAAGCGAGGTGGCATCATCAGTGCGTGAGTGTTCCAGCGTATAGTTTGGAATGTGGCGTTCAAAACCTATGCGCTGAAACACTCACGCACTGATGATGTCAACTCGCTTGGTGGTGAAACGTTTGCAACCTAAATGCCAAGCTCGGCGAACATATCAATACCAAAACAATCAAACCGAGCTACGAACAACACCAACACTGTTCTCAACCATCAGAATATTATTGTTTGAAGAAGTCATCAATGCAATGTGTTTGTGATTGCTCGACCATGTTTTCCAGTTATCGTACGGTAAGATGACCAGTCGAGGCTGCTCTACAAAATTGCAAATATTTGCCCGGCATTCCCTGCCCGTTTCCTATTAATCTCGTCTGCAGTATGATTACTCATCTATGTTAGGGAACACACTGGACACTCTCACGTTCAGTGTCTCACGATCGTTTTCTAATACTCTGGTTTATCGAAGCAAACATTCGACCGCGACCCACAACTTCCATATCAATATAGTCCGTAGAGTGAAACTGGTCTAGGAATTCTATCCAACTGGTCACGTAATCAGCCACTTGTTGAACAGGCATTGCTGTACAGTCGGAACCCACAAGCATTTTCAATGGACAAAATCTCGTGTTTGAAATATGGAAGCTTATCAGCAGTACGAAGGATGTCAGCTGAACGGATTGTGCAACAGAAGCCGTCTTTGAAAAGAACGCCTTCGGCTTTCTGAAGCACGACGATCGACCTATTGTTTGGCCTTCAGAATGGCACTTCAGTTACTGCAGTAGTTCGTTAGAGATCGGATCGAATCGCCGTTTATTGACTCACTTTCTTTGAGAATCTCAGCCCACCCTTTCAAGATAACGCACAAAAATCATTGTTGATCAGATCAACACATTTGTAGAGACATGCAGTTTACAAGTATCACTCTAATCTATGTTCAATCAAAGCATTACTGTTTATCCAACACTGGACACGAAATGGACACGAAAGCGTACATCGCCCGTGTTGATTACATTTCAGTGCATAAGAGCAATAAATGGTATACGTACATTTGTATTCATCTTCACTGTCAACTGGAACAATGTCAATGATTTGAGTGAGACCATAGGCTTCCACACTGAATTACATGTAGTTAACTTCTTACAGACATTAAACATTGTGCAAACTAACGAGTTTTCTGTTAATACATAATTCCACCATCAATACTCTGATCGGTGAGCTTTGACAATAAATGCACGATTAATTATCTTAAATCGCTGACATGTTTTCCGCTTGCCGCAGCTGTGAGTAAACGGAGTGTTAACATGCATCAATATGTGTATTCTTCCTGGTCTGAGGAAGTGACTGGAAGTAACTCAGTAATTCAAATGTTCCGCTGAACTCAATTGCACCTTCACAATTCAAAGCGGTTGACAATATGTCTATGTGTGTCTGTGTTCCACTGTGTAGGTCGAACATGATTCAGGCAATCTTACTTGTCTTCAAATAATTGTTCACTGGAATTGCAAGAGGATATTGTACACATTTCAGTCTCATGGAATCTTCCGTTGCTTCACATATTTGAACACACCAGTGGGTCCGTTCATTCAGATTAAGTGCGCTGACTCACACTTCACATAGTGTTTCGGAGCTGTCGAATACGGAGATGAAATACGGTGAACGAATTCAGTACTTCATGAAAAACGAATATGGTAGGATAACCTGATACCTAAACTGGTGTCCGAAATTTCGATACTGTCCCAGTATATCGTAGTTCGACCGAAAGCATATGGCATAGCCAATATCGCAAAGACAGCCTGCTGTTTGTGGCGAACACTGCAGTTTAGACGACCTCAGGAAGTATCAAATTCGTTCCACATCCAAACTGTCGCTTGCACCAAGAATACGTTGTCCATATGCTGGGCTTAGCTCATTACATTTCACGTAACATTGTGATTTACGTTGACGTTATGTTCGAAACCTTCATCTCAGGCAAATTTCGGTCAACATGTGTTGCAAAACACTGGGTCAACTGTTTCGAGCACATGGTTAGTTACCTGAATGCCCCGTCCGCTTGGTTGACATCCACGGGTGCGCTCGCGTTTTTTTGGACGGTGACTCAGATGGCAACTACGTATGCTGGTGCAATCTGCATACAAACATCACTTTTTGTTCCAGTAACGCAATTAAATGCGACAAAATATGGCTGTCTGCTTTTGACTATTTAAACGATTAAGATATTTAAATTTGAACATCATCAGTTGGACTCTTCAGTAGTAGTGATGACGGGTCCAAATAATTGGTTCGGTCGTACGCTTATGATAGTCATGCTGAACAACTTGTTCACTGAAAGATCACTGCAAAATCAGTCTTTCAATAGAGGTATCGTTCCCGGATATTGCACGGTTATCTACAATAGACACAGCACATATGGGGAATCCGTTTTGTTGCAAAAGTCTGTATTACTTACCAACAACAAAGTAGTTGACCGCTGTAAAACGTTGTCCGGTTTAAATATACCGTTCCGAATTCGAATGCCATGTATTGTCTTTAAAATTCAAAATACTGCAGTCCGGTTTTCGTGTTGTCTTATTGAAATATCATCAATCACTCACCACCTATGATATATGTGTCATCTGAAATGTATGCACAACAAATGAATGCACAAAATGGATTTCGACTTCGGTCAATGTGAAGCATTTGTATTCAGTGTTTAATATTTTTTATTTTTATTCACGCGAAAAACAGAAATCTATTTCATTTGTTGGGCAAAGTCTAAATCCACTGTCCTTTCACGTCAACTAGTTGAAACTGTTTTCCTCGGTCGCTAAACATGTAGACAAACCTGAGAGTGGTCAATACTGAATTAGTATGACACATGTTCTGTATACAATAACCCACCCACTACATGGTAAAACCCTATTCGGGATGTTCTAGCGGGTGTACTCGAGTGGATGGCAATTATATTGAGCTGTCGTTGCTTTTGGATTCTGATTCAACTTCGTGACATTTTATACTCAGTTAAACCATTATGGAGATCACCGATGGTCTTCAATCGTGTAGTTAACAAGGGGATGTTTTAGGAAGTTCCATCAAACAAGATTGTAAGCACCAAATTATTGACATCACTGAAATGGCGCAGATATTGAAACGTCAAATAATCGACGATGATAACATGGTGGATATTTGTTACTTTCCAGGCGATTTTTTAAGGTGGGCCCCGAACGACCTTACACTTGAGGGGATGGGAGGTTGTGTTGGGAATATCAGAACACGTTCTGGGATTAAGGTGAGAGTGATCGGCAGAATGGTAAACCGTGGGATGGAAAAGGTGAAACACACGTTATCACTTCGTTATTGAGAACTCGATAATTGATGTAAGCATGACTGTGGCACTATTCCTAGGGTGTGGGTGGCAATATTCTGTAAGAACTTTCCCTCGAAATGTGAATGACTCCTCCGCGACATCAAACGTCTAAACAAGGAGGTAATCACAGCTAATGAACTACTATGAGTAAAATCCACTTGGTTGTACACGCCATTCTCCTTCCCATGATTTCTTGAGGCCAGTCGCATGCTTAATTTAACCACAAATCACACCAATTTGATGACATTTTGTTGGTTCGCCCTTATATGCCATTCGCTTGTGCCTAAAGTTCGCATGCATCCGGACACCTGACGACCTACTGCGGCCGATCATTGTACGGACGCATCGTGCGAACGCAAATGAACTGGGGTTTGTTCTTCGCACTCCACCACATTGTTCACACTAATAGTATCGCGATTCTAGTGGGATGATTTGGCTTCAATGTTCGGTGTCGATAATTGTACGTGCATCGCTTAAGCTTTGTGAGAAAAGGGTATACCGATTATTCAAAATGATAGATGTAAACACTGCCACATTACTCACATGGGCTTTTCCTGTTGAGCGCTTCGTTGAAAGAAAATACAGATATGTTCAAATTAGATATTGCACAAGTACTTTGAAATGTTGCTTGGTAGGTCGGACGGTCTCAGTACACTATGACAATTCACCTGTTACGGAGAAACGCATGGCAACAACCCCATGCCAGTTCGGTGACTGGTATCATGACACTAATCGTGACCTAACGTCTCCGAGTGAGTCTAAATTACATGTCACATTTTTACGTATGTATTTACCGTAGTTTCACGTTCATTTTTAAAACTGCGTTCGATATTCCTCTGTTGAGCGTGTTAGAAGAAAACTGTAGATTATCAGGCAAATCAACCTGACCACATACCCCCATCTTTGCCCAGCTTACCTTCATTGAAAAGCGGTTGAGCTATAGTTTACACGAAAATGTTACCGTCAGCCGTAAAACCTTATTCCAATTTCCAGACAGTATATTGTAACAGTTCAACGGTAGACGAACATTACGATGAGAAACGCTTAGTAAGAACCGTGGTAATTACCTTCAGTCTTCAACTGGTGTTGAACTGAAATTACATGAATGGTAGAACAGTGTAGATCAACTTCTTCTGAAATCCGCACACATGTTACTATGGTTTGTTGATTTTAATCGTGAAAGTGAGTCAAACGCAGTACAGCATACAATGAATATATCACGGAATTTCTCTGCAAACTACAGTGAATATCAATAACATGACACTAGAAACTGCAGGTAATGTGAATCACGTGGCAAAATATCGCGTATACGAACGCACAACTCGTCTAAGCTAGGACGATCGATGGATTATGAAATGACAACCAGACAAAAGAGGACAATGTTTCTTGATTTCTATGCGTCACAATATCGGAGACGATTAGTTGATGGTGTATACCAGAATGAAGCAGTAGTCTCCTGACTAAATATATTGACCGAAGTAATATGGATGAGAATCGTATGGCTAGCATCTTTTAACGTTCACGCGTACGCTGCTCGAACTAATCAGTGGTGCCATATATACCGGTGATACCGTATGCACTCATATGTATATATATATATATCGGCGGAAGAGGCTAACTTTTCATTTGCTAGTCCACCGACACACTTGAAAATCACAAACAAACTGATATTTTGTATTTATGGCAAGGGTCACCGACAAATTTGTAATGTTATCTTGAGGCGGTTGCTTATATCTTTGCCGACTGATGAATATGTATCTACTCTTACAGTCATTGAAGCGTCTACCATCGCTCTTAAGCAGTCACATAGCCGTGAAGTAGATGTAATAGTTGGTCACAACGAACTACCAAAATTGATCAATTCGGCTTGTGAGTGTGGTGAGAGAGCTGGAAAATACTGTTATTCTCATGGTCGAGCATGCGGCTTTTGATCAAATGGCATCCACAGACACGATGATCGTTTAGTATCTTAGCCGTTTGAGTATTTTGTCAATTCGATAAACAGCGGAGCTGCTTGAATACTGACTAAAGTTTTCCAGCCGTTACTTTGAGTTTGTTGTGGATATGCTCAGCGAAGTCTGTTGCGTACATTTTCAACAGTGGATGATACGAACCAACCTCAGCTAATCTCTCTCAATGTTACTTGATTCGATATATGTTTGTACAGGGATAGGATGATAATTGAACGAAAACTGTTCCGCTTGCTGAGGATTGTTCAACACGTCCAGCATTTGATCATATGCAAACACATATTCGTCAGTCGTCAAATTTTGTGGTAGATACACAATTTCATTGTCCGCGCAAGTGTGTGTGGTCCTGCAATTCGTTCCACAGATCTTGCTTGATTCGGCAACAAAACTATCAACATCATGGCCTACGTCCAGTGACATCGAGCGAATTTAGTCAGACCATCAATCTTGAAATCTACTGCTTCCTACTTCATTTTTCACAACGCCAAATTAAGTGAAGTGCTTCGCGTGTGTCACGTAACGATGCACTGGAGATTGCTAAGCTTGGCGGAGCCGAAGACAGCCCCGAATTGGCCTCCTGTTCTGGATATACAGCACACAACTTTGTGACACACACCTTCCGATTAGCCCAGATATTCCGGATGCGTTGTATGTGAGATTGGATTGGCGTATGTGAACTTTGCCGCGGTTTTCATAACCCTACGTCAGTCAGTCAAATCGCTGCACGACTATCCGTCTTACCATTCTCCAGTTCATCGGCTACAAAACGGTAAAACGGAACGTAACATTTGTTAGACCTTATTGACCTTCACTAGTTGCACAATAAATTATCGATCTCGACAGTGTTCAATAACAGCGTCCGCTTACTGTCAGTTGTTCCATCTTGAAATGTTCACAAACATAGTGCATTAAACATGAAAAGCTGTACATTGCTAGCTTTGCTCGCAAAATGTCGTTAACAGGCATCATGATGCCACTTACAACTTTCCAGAAAGTTCGTTTCTTCAATGTAGGAAGATGGGAGAATCGTGTTGGTCAGTATCTCGCCGTTTGAAGTTGCATTGAAGGACTGAGCTGATTCCAAGTTACTCACCCAATTCAACAAATCTTTCCCACACTGAAATCACAGATGAAAACGGGGAATGTGAATACGAATTAACAATGAGCATACACGCATCATCTATGCAAACGTGTCTTTCTTCTGCAGGTGACATTTAGAGGTGTTGTCAAAACAATGGACTTACATTTATGCCATCCTAGTTTTGTGATGGGGATGAACGTTTCAGTCTCAAATCTGAATTACACCATAATCGTGGAACAACATGTCTCAGAATTAGAATCCTCATTCCTGCTAACCGCAAGCACAGCTTCAGTTCACAGCTTAAGTTTGTTGCCCGCAACAGCAACCCATTGTTTTCATTAACTGACAAGGCCGCAATAGAATTCAAATAATGTCCGAATATTCCAGTCTCATTATACCTCTTCCGCGAAACTCAGACCACGTCGCTTCGCTGAGCTCCCAGGATGTAGATAACATGAATTAGTTGAGATGCATACTTCCAGAACAAAAGAAAATGCAAACACCCTTTCGCATAAAAATTAAAGTTACACAAATAAAGACTATCATATCCAGTATTTACTGTTGATTAATCCAAGGTCGAACACTGTAGGGAATTTTGGAANCAGTGTTGACCACCGTCATACAAACATCGAACATCGAGGTGTATTGTGGCAAGTGAGATTTGACGAATTGTTCAAGTTTTCCGTGTTTCGATTTCTGTCCACTTTGTGCACGCACGCTTCAACTAAGCTACCTTTCAAATACTGTCAGTGCAATGTTGACTTTTCTGTCAAAGATGATTCAAGCTAACAGAATAGAAAGTTCATTCCTCCACAGGAACATAACATGTGAATCAATCAAAAGCTGACGTAATCCAGCTCTCAAATACACGGTCGAAAGCCCATCGTCGTGTAATGTACGAAGGATCAATTTGGACTACGCAAACTTCTGAATTCACAGGCAATATCGAGCGAATGCGTACTTCGAAAACCACTCAGAAGCTACCACTTATTTACTGACCTTCATGATCCAAAGCTATGTGCACAGGAACAATGTTATAGGGAATTATCTGTTCCCCCGCAAAACACACGACGGACGTTAAGAGATTAACCACATGGAGAAAATAGTAGTGAATATTGTTTAGTGTATAGTTTACAAATTCGCTCAGTTGTTATAAAGCAACATGTGCAACACGCCGGTTTACTATATTATATTCGTGTTACGTCATCGAGTTGGACACGACAGACTTCTGAATCCACAAGCAATATCAAACAAATGTTTCCTTCCAAGCACACCTGTTATGTTGACTTATTTCTGTTTCCCTACAAACTTCTGGAGTTTTGAACGCTGAATTTATTTGTTACATCCATTCAACCATGCACGCATGTATATTAATTTTTGGCCTGATACTTTTGCGAGGGTTACTCGAACAAGCTCTCTTCTGGGCACTTTACTTCTCGGTCACTGCTACTTTCCGTTTTCTATTTGCCAAATTCGGTCACACCTTGTATCCAGCAGTGCCTTCATGGTGGATACTGCTAGTGTAGTACATACCGCATAGCACTGTGTTGCCTCAGGTCTTAGCATGAGAATCGCGCTGATCATATTATACTCACCAAAGTATGACATCGGTTTGTATTGTCGGTATCTATATTACCACATACTTAACTGAACAGTTCACATGTCATCGACGTCAGCATGCAAACTGGACACATGCATCACGGCTGCGGTGGTGTTCGCGGATTCATGAGTCATGACGTGCAAACCAGGTAATTCCAACTTCGATAGTTAGACAATGTAATCCTCAAGCGGCAATAAAATAATCCAGCAAGAACGAGGCCATCAAAAGCAAGAATTCACAATGTTCGAAGAACTCGGTTTGACAATATTCTCCAAATGGCTTCAGAACTGTTTGTGGGCACATTGTGCTATTCTCTGACAGTCTGAACAAAGTTATTCAATTTGAGGATATTCGCTTCATCCACGTCAGTCAGATACAAGGTAGTGGTGAAAGTAGACGACATATGCCATACGTTTGTTGCGAAACTAGTGCATGATGATGGAATTCATTTTGTAACCACACCTCAGAAATTCTGAAATGGAGATGAATCGGTTCGTGAACAAAAGGGGGTGAAACGAGTTACGCAGAATGAAGTCCACGACCGTAAAATCTATGACTAAGTGGAAGTGGACTTCGTTTCGTAGAGAGAATATTGACATTTGCAATCGACTACCGATTACTGATGCAACATGAAGTAAACCGTAATCAAGGCTTTCAAACAAGAATATAAAACAACGTTAACAACAATGTTACTCTCTGTTCGGGTGGAAACTAGACTCGGATATCGGTTTGATGGTGAATACCGCAGTGTGTGGTAGACAGAAAATAACCCACCTAGTACGATCGTTCCGCATGAACTCGACAGTAGAAGTACAAAGAGAATGGCAACTTTCATATTGAAAATTTCTATCACGTTCTCCTCACGATGGTCTGTGATGAAAGCGTCTCAATTTATATTGTTCAGTATTGTGACCTCGGATGTTTGCGTACTCAAACTTCATAACCTTCAAATTTTTCTATGGAAAACAATATGGTAACGTTGAGTTTCGAAGTGAACTCAGTTCGGCGTGGATAGTTCTGTGTGAGTTTGAGAGGAGAATGTGAACAAACTTCAGTGCAAATCATTCAGGCGGTTTGAACGCATAATTACACGAATTTATGCTCAGATCATTTCTATATTTCTTCGCCATCCGGTTTATACAAACTAGGACTTTATTGGAGGCAAAATGTTGCAAGAAATGTATTCAGGAAAAATTTACATGCAGTGAGATACCCACACCAGCTTTGGTATGAATGAATTCAAGTAGTTTGAACCTCGTGTGTACCGCTCCACTGAGTTGTATGACTGGTGTGCATCTGCTCAATTTGAACAGCAGTGCATTTTCTTCCGTCTTAGTGGCACGTCTCCATTCCTTGATTGCCTGGTTGTTATCGTCAGTAAGCCCATTCGTCTGCAGGTTGTACGCCATCGTTTGAATGCACCTGACTATCGGTTGCTACATGTGTGCTGGAATTTAGCCGCTTTCTATACATAACCCTTGATCCACCATGATTGTCTACGGTACGCCGTAGTTCGCTACGATGTACAACACCACTGTGTCCCATTGTGGACGCCTTTTTGTCCGGAACGTCATTCGTTTTGATCCATGGGGTTAAATGTTCTGTCACGATTATAATGTACTGGTAACTGCGAGCGCTCAATGGAAATGGGCTCATAACATCCGCTCACAAAACTACACTGATTCAAAATACCGCTCTTGTTCGTAGGGTTGCTGAGCTACCCAGCTGCCAGTCTTCAATGATTGACAGCGTTGGCAAGCATGTACTTGAACCTTCACATCCTGTTTCCTCTTCGGCAGTTATACTCGTTGTTCCAACAGGTTGTACAAGTTGGCGCATGTAGTGTTTGACATTTCATGACGGCTTTCTGCCAGTCACCTCATTACTTATCTCTGAAAGATCACTACATGAGAGTTGCAAGCAGCATGCTGCCAATTCAGTAGGATCGCACTGTTTCAATCAACTGTTCTGAGTCTGATAACTATTAGTTTTAGGGTCTACATCATTAGTGTTGAATGTGTACCAACGCCTCCTGCCAAAGTGTGGTTCACCTTCCCTATGACCTTTCTCTGATGCTGTAGATGTGATAGTGTTCGTGAGGTTAACTCAGTTACTGAGTGACTGACTCTAAAATTCACCTCAGAAAGACCGTTGTCTATCTGCGGTATCTACAATATACCTCCTGTTCTCCCAGGCCATATTGTTATCTGCAGTTTCTGTACGTTTGGTCTTTGTTCAGTTCGATGCACCACTACGAACAGGACAGGTGGAATTATTTGCCGTCGTGATACGGGATGAGCAACTCGAGGCTCATTCACAGTTGAGGATGTTCGAAGTGAACTGCGAGGGATCACTCAGTGTTTGGCGCGAAAGACTATTGCATCGTAATGATGATATACCTAATGACATACGTAATATCGATTTGTGGTATATTCTTGGACCAGAATCTTGAGCACATTCACGCTGAGACAGTGACGTCCACTTCGGACTCTAAGCGTTGACGCCTACGTGATTCTATTTTGTACATTTTCTTGTTTCCGCATGAAATTGGTAGGAGTTACTTTTCATGATGATCGTCGTTGCTATTGCGTGCAACAGGTTGACTGTACCGCAGATGTGATCAGTTCAATTAACCGGTGAGCCTTGAAAAACCCCGAGTGTTTTATTAGTGCGATCACGTTCCGGTACACTGCTGTGAACCTCCAACGCCCACATATCACAATCACTCACTGTTAACCGTGATCTCAAACATCCCTTCACTGTCAACACGGATTGTGTTGATCCTT
>QNGE01009757.1:0-11987 GCA_008508345.1 Paragonimus westermani
TAAAGTGTACAATGGATGCTCCTTTGTACAAAATGTTTCGAATAGCTACTCATGAGTTAGTTTGTCGGAATTGAGGGGTAAATTGTCTGATAGTCTCCTTTTGCTTGTTTAACACCGGTGATTGGGCTCTCTCCCCGAAAATAAACACTTCCCCAGGAGAATAAAATTTATTGAAGAATTGATTCGGTATGAAAGCCTGAATGAAACAACTCTGTACAACCTTTTCATCATGATATTTGTCAGTATACTGAACCACGAGTCTCCTTACAAACGCATGTATTATGATATGACACTAGCTGGAAGCCAGTTCTGGCGAAGCTGTAATCACCATACAGTGAGGAAGAACCATATTTCGTTGTCACTAGTGTCGACTTATAGATGAGTGGTTTGGTGTTTGCTGCTGTACAGCAATATATTTAACGCCAGCTGAGTCTTTCGCCTACCGACCAGTTCTAGATAGAGACCAAATGTTGGTGAGTCGAACCTAAGTAGATCGTTTCGCATTTTATGTAACTATTCCACAGATGGACGTGTTCTAATCACGGACTGTTTCTTCTTAGAAACACAATACTGCACAAAATGCGGCTGAACAGGCGGAGCAGTTGGGTCAGTCAATGTCGTGACTTGAAACGGCGCGTTTATGATGGAAGAGACTTCAAAGCATGGGATCGCTACGACCGTCCCCTGCTGCGATTGGTACGGTGTACTCTCAATACCATAAGACCTTCAAAGTAGACAAGACCGCTAATATAGAAAACATTCCATTCCACAGTCGCCGCTTTTTGAATGGTCGATTAAAAGGGGCGCAATATAATACGAAACAAATCAAAGAAACTCACAACGCATGCTACATTTATGCTTCCAGTAGAATCAGGTTTTATATGTGTTCTTTTCAAGTGAGTCACTGAACGATGAATTAGTGGAACGACATGTGAACCTCAAGTATTAGCGACAATCGAATTCATCTCCTATTAGATATGATCGCGAATTACTCGTCAGTCCTCCCGTGGAGTTGGGTTCAACAACTTCAATTTTTACAGATCTCACTGTACCGTTCACAAAGTCACCATGACATAATCGTCGTTAAATTTGAAAACACAACATTCCCACTTGCGCACCACAAACGAGTTAAAATGATCACCCCTTCCTTCTTCCTTACAAGACGTATTTGTGGTTCATCAGGCTTTATGTTATCAGAGAACAACTTTCACAGCGCGTCAACACTGGAAACGTGAGTACCGGTCTGCCCGTGCGTTTTAGCCCCGATTGAAGATTTATGGCAGTGTGATCACGCAAAACCACATTACTTTTCGTCATTGTGCATGCTTAAGCTGTGCGCTTTTTGTGATGGATCAGTTTAATTAGCGAGAACACCTGCCGAGTGTTGATGTGGCTTGTATTTGAGGGATGGCGAGAGGAATACGTTTAGGTGGGACTCAAGTTTCATTCTCATTAGTGTTCACCAGTTGTGCATCTCAGTGTCCGGTTTAAGATTTGCACTCGGGTACTCTTGCTTGTGAAACTAGCGTGTTGACCACAATGGCTCATCTGAATCGCGTTCACTTTTCAACTTGACGTTATGTTCAGTGACGTGCGTTACCAACGCGCGACGATGGTTGCAGCTCAGGTGCTTTCATAAGCTACTTCGACGCACAATTTTGTTCTCACTAATCAGAGGATATAAATGGAATAATGTTTTGGTAGAACGCCAAAACTACGTTACAGTAGTGTACACATCGTATCCACTGGGTCCCTATTGGTAACACTATAGACCGATCTACCTACTAACCGATTACTCACTGTATCAGTTTGAGATAGTGAACTATGGTTGTTGATGTGTTCGCAGACTCACTATGCGCGCTGACCGACTGTGCAATTGTAGATGTGCGCTGACCGTGTGAGCATCGACCAACTGCCCACCACGTTACGGCTGTGTGTATGCGTACGTTTCAGCACTGAACAACGACCGTCGTCTTCTGGCGCCTTACATGCTTCCGTTCTCAGAAACCGGAGTGTAAGTGACATCTAGCCTCTCTTTCTCTTCAGTAATACGGTATGTTGCATGGTAAATGTTTTCTCTAGTCCAACATTAGTTCCCGTTTTCTCTGCTCACCACTTCTATGGTGAACTGAAACCTGCTCCCACGTTGAACTACTTCTTACATTATATGTTCCCTATTTGTCTTCTCACAACCATAGCAATTCCTCTTCATTTCTCTCCGGTAGGTAAGAATTGCACTTCCGCCTTAGCCCACCAGATGACCAGATGATTGGTCATCTGACCGGCTGCACACAATGACATCATTCACACGTCTTCCGGTCTTACGTTTTCAGGTCGACACTAGGTACGTGGAGTGTGAGTGGAACCGAACGTGGTGGTGAAGTGTAAGTCACTTGTGATGACGGTTAGGCACAGACGTCCTTCGGCTTTAGTCTCCGTGACAGGCTAATCCGAATAGGATGCCGTCAATAATGTCTCATCACCTACTGAGTTGATCTGCCGATCACATGATCACTTAGTTAAGGAGATTGATGCGTCAAAGCTCAGAAATTCAGGATGGTTCGAATGTGCGCGTTCTTGCTAGTAATTTGTGCCTACGTTTGCAAGTGAATGCTACACGCGCTTAGTCTGTTCGCTACAATACACGGGCCTTTTTATTACCTGTAATCTGACTTATTGGATACGTCGCCTAATGTTGCTCATACGAACCCGCATTGATGTCGGATTTACGGCGATCAATACTGGATCGACTAAGCTGATGAACCTTCTGCTGAATCTTGCCATCTGTGGAACATCGTCTTCATGGTTGTGGGGAAATGCTTCTGGTCTTCAATCCATCGCTCAAGTTTGAGGTTTAAGATACCCTGGAGGTTTTCCATGCGGAAGTGAGCAAGAAAGACAGACGGTTATACGCTACTTCGAATTTGCATTCATAACCAACTCTAAGGAAGCCCATACGGTGCTGAATATACAATGAAAGCCACAAGTCATTACATACACCGTCCAGTTCAAGTGATCTACCACGAAAGAAGAACCAGGTGTAACTCTTTACTTCGTTTCTTGCCTTACCTGTGCAGAGCGTTAGTGCAATCCGAACTCCATGTCTGCATGGAGTATTTTTCGACATACCACCATATGCGTATTTCCTCATATATAACCGTACGTGTATATATATGCACGTATTTTTTAGCACACTATCGAACGTATGACAACATTACCGCTGCAAATGCAACTGAACTGAGAGTCAGTGGGCGTCATTTTACAAACACTGACCAGAAAGCAGTCAACAAACGGGGTTCATGAGACAAGATGTTGCTAACTTCCTATGAAAGAACATGGGATACTCACTTTCATTTTTATGAGGAAGGCCTGGCGTTGAAATTCTTCAACTTTCTTAATAATATTTACCCAAACCTACCTTTATCTCATGAAGTGGAGTCGAACAATAATTTACCTATTTTGGATGTACTTGTTATTAGAGGTGCGGATGGTACTTTACAACGCTCAGTTCACAGCAAAGCAACTTGGGGTGGTCAATATCTGCAGTTTTCAAGTTTTGCTCCTATTGCATACAAACGGGATCCAGTTAAGACACTGCTTCAGAGTGCCAAACGTATTTGTACTCCGGACACTCTGAAGACAGAACAGGAGTTGTTGAGACGAACTTTATTAACAAATGGATACCCCGACAGATTCATTGATGCACATAAGACGGTGAAGAAGAGCACTGAGCCTGTACTGGTATGTTTTACGTTTGCGACTGATGAGAGTAAATGAAATGTTAACATATCGCACTAATCAAGTGGTTAAATGGAACTGCGTGTTTCAACTATTGTAATGTTTCACGTTCGTGACTGAAAGGTTTAAACGAAATGTTAACATCTCGCGATGTGTGTTCTATCGTCAATGGTGAACCGGATCAAGAGAATTCAGTTTTCTACATTTTACATACAATAATGCTTGTGCAATCCCATATTACTGTTCATATGCATTTCAAATTTCCTTATTTGCTTGTCCAGTGATTCATCCAATTCCCCCACCACCGAGTGGTAATTAGAGCCGGTTATAAGTATGGAAGAGGTAGTTTGTGAGTATATGATTTCTCGCGTATTGTGCAACCAACTCTATTCTGGTAGCATTTCTCATGCGTGATTAATCATTGCAACGGATTAATCAACTGTTTTCTTAATAAAATAACCCTCAGTGAGTGTTGCATATCTGACAACGCTGTTTCTGTCCTAAGCAATCGAAAGACAAAGCTTACCTGGCCGGAACCGTTCGGAGATAGCATGTTCAGAATCGCATGTAACATACCGTATAATTCTTTGAAAGGATAGATACCATGACTGCCCTTTGAGAAATAGTATTCAGGTGGGCACTTGTGGATTGCTGACTAGTAACCAGCAAAACGTGCAGAGTGGAACGCTTCTTCAACGAGACTTAGCTTCAAGGGAGCAGCCGTTGACATTTTCATTAACTGATGGTCAGTTACTGCCACTGGGACATAAAGTTCATCTCTTTCAGTTGAGTAATCGAACAGATATTGTCCGCTTTTCCCAGGTTTCGCTGTGACCAGTCCCATCATTGAAAGCTGTGTGAATTGCGAAGGAGCCACCGGGTAGTACTAATCTGAAGGAATTCATAGGCATTGTAGAAAACGAAGCAGGACCAGAATTAACCAAACACGTGTGTCATATGTTGGGTTGGCTGACACTGAAAGCACAAATATCTGACAAATTGAAGGAGACCTGCAGGTGAAAATTTGTGAGCATCTCAGTTTTGGTGCAGGGCGAAGATCAACCGATAAGATGATGGTACGAATACTGTGCATTATACATCAATTTTAAGGTCGACCATGTGGACTGGAAGTATCTTAATGCACTATCCATACAGTTACTGTGCAGTACACAGACCGAACCCATACTCTACTGAGTATTCCTTTGAGTTAGATGAGAGAGAATCAGCTACCATTCGTATTACGCACAAAAGATGACGATCGGTTCTATGGAGCAGGTTGATGGAATGTTGAGCAGCTAACTGAACACCAAGTAAACCACGAACTATGCAATCTGCCACACAACGATATATATATATATATATATATATATATATATACAGATATATATATTTACGCTTTCATATCGCAAGCAGTCAGTCGTGACCAGTGTGTATTTGGTTCATACAAAACAATATAAAATTCCTTAGAGTTATCAATTCCGTTTGTGGTCTAGCTCAGCTCAATCGTGAAGTCGATTGAGTGGTGAAAAATTAGACAAGTACAATGTTCGTATAGCTGGAAGTGTAATGTTAATTTGATGTTGATATTCACTGCAGACCGCTGATCTCGCTCTCGCTGTTGCTATGGCCTACACTGTGCCGGCGCGTGTCCTACACCATTTTGATTCTTACGTGGAAGTGGGTCATATTACTAGACACTACACTTGCACAGTTGTGTTGATTGTCTGTGTCTGTGAGGTCCAACCAGGTGTGCCAAAATAGACTGTAATTGAGTGCCTAGTACGAACAGGAGGTTACTTACTCAGAATATCACAGTGACATGCCCTCGGGTGCTGATGTTCATCTATAATGTGCACTTATGACCGCTCCATAACAATAATCACTAAATCCACAAATATAATTGTAAGCTTTACTAAGTGACTTTTTAGGTAGTACTCTGCAGGTTGCATATCCATATTGTGCATTCATTGCACACGAAAATAATTTTGTGCATCATGGTTAAACGTGAAGACAGCTGCGGAAATTGATTGCTTCAACTTGATGCCCTCTAAGGGATGAGCAACATCAGCGTTCGCTGGTGTTCACTCTTACATACAGTGAAGGCGGGCCGTTCGTTTCGCACCACCACGCAGTGAAACAGTCAGTAGGCAATCGAAAATGATCCACATGTGTATCCTGACAATCATCGTCCGGGCAAAGTGGAGGTGACTGCTGCTTTCACCGTATTGGCTAGTTTCCATGACGAACGAACTTATAGGTACAGTTTGTCCCGCGGTCGATATGATGGTTGATGCGGACGATGTTCTTGAGATTATGACACAGAAAGAATGTAATGAATCCATATTGTGATGTGGAGGATACGCGTGCGATGTTGGAACATGAGTCAGATGAACACTCAGAATAGTGGTAACGATAGTCTACTCTGATTCCCGTTAACCACGAGAGGACTGTGGGCGCTGTATTGGGTGTACGTGATCATAGCTACAGCAGACTTGACCACAGGGATTGGCGAGGTGCTTATCCCCTATAACTTACAGTTGTTTGTATGTAGTAGTGTGTGACACAACGTGTTCCTCCCAAACGAAAGCCTCCGGTGGTGTGAATTGACGATGATCAATATCGATCAGGTGAAGCCTCTGCAGCTCGTATTCCACGTGTGCCACAATGTTTCCGGTGTTACAGAGCACTTAGCTAGGTCACCGATGTCATTTCATTTTATGTATAAGTCACGGATGAAAAGGCGATAGTATGTGGAGCATATCGCACTGATTTTGACGATCAAGCTATTTAAACACTGGGTTTGATTTTTCCATGATGGTTGATGCGGACGATGTTCTTGAGATTATGACACAGAAAGAATGTAATGAATCCATATTGTGATGTGGAGGATACGCGTGCGATGTTGGAACATGAGTCAGATGAACACTCAGAATAGTGGTAACGATAGTCTACTCTGATTCCCGTTAACCACGAGAGGACTGTGGGCGCTGTATTGGGTGTACGTGATCATAGCTGCAGCAGACTTGACCACAGGGATTGGCGAGGTGCTTATCCCCTATAACTTACAGTTGTTTGTATGTAGTAGTGTGTGACACAACGTGTTCCTCCCAAACGAAAGCCTCCGGTGGTGTGAATTGACGATGATCAATATCGATCAGGTGAAGCCTCTGCAGCTCGTATTCCACGTGTGCCACAATGTTTCCGGTGTTACAGAGCACTTAGCTAGGTCACCGATGTCATTTCATTTTATGTATAAGTCACGGATGAAAAGGCGATAGTATGTGGAGCATATCGCACTGATTTTGACGATCAAGCTATTTAAACACTGGGTTTGATTTTTCCAGTCTGTACACCAAATCCCTGTGTGGACTCAGTTGCCTATGTCTCGGTTATCGTAGATTGTGGGTTTACCGTGGTATTGGTCGTGCCTACGGGACAGATCAGACACCAAACAGGGTATTGCGCCGTGATGAGAGCTTCATAGGCGCTTTCTACGAGGTGTGTTGTTCACGTCGTGTGCAAACTTTTAGTGGCACGGTTTTCGAGTGGATGTCCATGTCGGGTGAGAATGGTTTGTACAAACAAATGTTCTACATAGTTTTCAGCAGTCTTGCGCAGTCATGTGATGATTCGTTCGTGCCTTATATGAGGTCAATGGCGCAGTGGTCAACACGGTTGCCTCATGTTTGGAATGACCGGAGTTCAAATCCTGACCGTGGCAAGGATATTCACTACTGATGAGCTCTATTGAGGGCGAAACTCGAGTCTTGTGGTTCCTTTCGAAAGAGGCTGGCTGGAATATCTACCCGGATGGGAAGGCTGACATCAAATGTGAGAGGAATTTAACTCGTATCTAAACGGAATCCCGGACTACTAGTTAGTAATTTAAGAAATATGCGTTGAGCCCACTTCAACTCGATTATTAGGGCGGTTGACAAACGATCGATTGAGGTCATTCCATGTTTAACATCACGCAAGTTCTAACACAAGAAGATCCTAACTGCATTTTAACAGCTGGACGAAACTCACTTGCCGTAACTTTTTTCGTAACTTGCTTGCTTAAATTTCATACTCACATCTTCACAAACACTTCTCAAAGAATCACGGTCGAATTATACACGCTACGAAAGTAACATTCTATAGAATTGGTTTCAGTCGTACTCCGCTCTCTGTATACTAGAGTAGTGAATCAAGGTCGTATGACGGGCATGGATTGTTTATCCGGAAACTCAAAGTTTGTGACGCCTATTTCAGCAGCACAACAAATAACAACACCATTTTTCACGTCACACTGATCTAGATGCACCAGGCTTGTCAACGCTACGTTCCTTTGCGGAAAACACCATTCTATGCCCGAGTGTCCGCCAGTATTTCCGGTGTCTTTTCTTGGTTACTTCAGTGCATGTATTTGCCTGACTGCTGCGTAGTGGTGCGAGTGGTACAATGTGATAGCACGTCCGCACTACCCGTTTCCCCTCGCAAGGGCTATTCCAACCACGGCAAAAGTGTTTCGGGCTTTCTTCGTTCACTCACTCATCTGCATAGCGACCTCGGTGTTGTCTACACATTTGGTGTGTTTTCTCCTCAGATCACGTTTTTGTATCATTCAAAGCTGGCTTCTGTGAATTCGACAAGGAGTCCTCTCGTTCCTTATTACAAAGCGCTTGACAGCGAAGTCCAGTCATTGAAAACGATGCCCTCCACCTTGACAGTAACATCCTATATCCTGGTTCTGTTGCATCTGGACTCCGTCGGTGAGTGCACTCCGAAATGACACAGGTTCAAGCACAAAACGATCTGATAACTTTGCAGTCTAGTGCTTCTCGCGAACACTTGTGCGCTTGTCAACCTACAAGTCGCAGCGAAACAAATCAGCTCGAATGTGATTCATCAATAAAAACTGTGGCCATTTTTAATGGAACATCAGTTAAAATTGCCAAGTCGTGTTGACCGAAGTAATATATTTGGGAATATAATGATGGGATTGATTGATCATACTCCTTTAGACTGATTCAGTAACCTCTCTGTTGATAACCACTAAAAAGCCGAGGGGTAAATAAAATCTATCTTCAAATAGATTGTTAGATCGATGTTTGCATTTTGTATGCTTGTATCATCCATTGCGAGCAATATATTATTACGATTCCAGAATGAATTCGTCAGTTGCATGACACATTTTTGTACCGTACTTCAAAGTTCGTAGGTACAATTGGGATGCCTGAGTGACCAGTACAATCGTCATATGAGAAATTTAATCAGAGTTAAAATCGAGGTTATGGGAAGCACATCTATTTTACATGTGCTGGAACACCTACGGGACAATTCTATCAGTGTGATTCTGCTCAAAATGATCGGCTGAATTGTGTCTGGATGGTGATTCGCTACGCTAGCAACGTAGCGTTTTTCGTTACTCATCGTCCATCTGAGACGACAATAGACCTACGGGACAGTGGATTCAACACAGTTAGCTCTGTCTGAGCTCTATTCGTAGAGTTTAATACAATAACCGACACACATTCCTCGTTGGAATTCAAGTAATATGCCGATCGTTGATTTGTTCCCCTGCAGTGAGAGAAATTAGCACAATTTTGAAAGCGATTTTGTCCTACCAAATCTCAATCCTACGGCATGCACACCTGCGAGGCCAGTTTTAAGCTGAGCTCAAGCGGTCCGTCGGAAACACACCCGACGGTACCACAACGCTCCGTTTTTCGTGTGGCGATTTTTAGTCATCTGCATGTGCTGTCCGCGGACAAGTGAAACGTATCAATCGAGCTGCTATCACCCACGGAGAACATTCATCATTCAGGAAGCTTGAGTCCAACTGTGATTTCCTCTTGACTGATTTCTCTTAACCGTGCTGTTAACGCTTGGAGTTTGCGGCATACTTGATACTTCCCCTCTTTGAGAATCGGACAGTCCCAACAGTCTCAGAAAACACGTTTGAATTTACTAAATCGATCGTGTCCAATAAGTGGTCAATGGCTTATCAGTTCTGTCTGATGAAAAATTGGGCGGATTTCAAATCTCCCTAAGATAAAAGACATAGAGTACTGGTGAGCTATAACCAAAGCGAAACGCGAACGCAGTCATTCTTTTTGGAACNGTGGAACAGGTGGTCCGAAATGTGCTTAGTTCGCGGACAGCAACTGTCTGGTGAAATGCAGTGAGAAGGCTATACTTTCAGATCTCACATGTGGGGTAGTAATCAGCGTGTGTATCAAGACTAATCCAAAACGATTCATCCGGATCATTGCAGTTATTAATATTTAAGCATGGTTAGCAGATGAAGTTATCTAGGGCATCTCATTACGTGGAATAACTTTGTTGGACAAACAATAATTAATCATTATCTCAAGATACTGTTTCCTCCATAGAAGTGATAATGACGGCAAACCTGCGGATTATTTCAACAACCACAGAAAATTTGGAGCAAATCACAATGACTCACACTTTCCATTTTTTAATTCGACTGTGAAGAGGTGAGAGTGTTTCCAGGTTTGCAATCATGTCTGATGGTGAGACAACGCATCACTGGCTAATTCCAGACCGAAAGTTACCAATGCAATTAGCGGAACCGGACGAACTGGCTCCAACCGATCTTGCCGGTCCCGGTCTATGTTGCGGTCTTCTGATCTTGAATAAAACTGACGGAATGTTGACACCGCACAGCCTTTATCAGGACAACTTTTGCTGCGTCCCCATGTGTGTAAAATGAAATGCTATGGATCTTAATCCTACCATAACCACAGCTACAGGCGACTGTTTCAAATCAGTTGACACGGGTTGGATCCTTCGAGTAACAAAATATTTACCGGAACGTGGTGTTCATTTGAGTCGTCTTTAACCATTTTGTGAAATTGTGAAGAGAACATTGCGTCTAAGTTTGTCAACATCACGTTTAATTTCGTCCTTGGCAGACGTGAAGAACACATTATCAACATGGAGCAATCTGGGCCGAAAAATGATCACTCCAATTCAAAATCATGCTAAGCATTGTGTACTCAAAACCGCAGCTGCTCGATAGATGGCCGTATTTGACGTTTATACAAAAAGTCTAGCGGCAGTTATCATACGTGTATGACCCGCGTGTCTGACGTTCACCACTGGTGCGAACAAGCCAGTATTAACATATCTCATCACACGCCCAAATTCCCCACTGCTAGGACATAAAATTGGGCCAATTCTAGCACCGGTGCTCTCGTGCGGGATGCTGGTGTCCGGAATGGACTGCATGGAGTCAGTAAGTGAACTACTGTGTATTCGCGATGATCGACGAGGCCCTGTTCTTCTGTGGTCGCCAAGCTTTTGATCGAGTCAAATCATCTGATCAATCAGACCGAATCTTTCAGGACAATCTACCGAATGTGTGGGATACAATCAAAACAGGTCGAAGGTCGTATACAGTCAATTTCAGAGGCTATCGCAATTCGCCTATACTCACCACCATTGTGCACTCAAAAACGACTAATCAAAACGTTGAATCTTCCATGGCCGTGTGGGCAAACCCAGGATAGAATGACTGCGTAGATGTGACGCATCCCTCGCAGACTTCGTACAACTCACATGGCCAATGTTACGTAACTAAATCTCATGACTCAAACCAGACAATATCCTTTGACTGACATTTTCCGCTTTAGTGATATGTTATCTACCACCCCAATCTAACCCATATAAATGTGTTGTATTTAGCCTGATGATGAAACACCGAAAACGATCTTGTTTGCTACGCATTTCTTCTCATGACTAAACCGGGAAAAATCACAGTACTGTGTATTCGCTCAACACTACCAAATGGGTGATGATGAAATGCCTGATAATTAACATGAATTAACATCGGTTATATAAAACACCATGTCAGGTCAGGGCTGTAGGTGCTGTGGAATAAACTGCTTAAGTTTGTCAGTCATCTGCATGGCACCCACTAACAAACGCGGCTTGTTTTGAACTCTATCCACGGGGAAATTGCCTTAGGTTTGAGCAAGCAACGCACACATTTGACGTTTTCTATGAAAGTATCACTATTGATAGAGCAAAACAGGATATCCACAGTTACCCCATCTATTTGTCTGTACAATGTGCTTTGACAGTCACAACTAATATCCGTGCTGCAGATTACCAGTGACGTTTCAATTGTTTCCGTACTCCAACACCAAGTTAGTGCTGACGAGTCGATTAGACCAGTAACCCGATGCATCTGCCAAAGGGGTACACAGAGGCAATGCTTTATCCTGACCAATCAGTTTGGC
>QNGE01009760.1:0-11973 GCA_008508345.1 Paragonimus westermani
AGATCACCCAATATACGTAAACGGACTATTCCTTCTTACATGAACTAATCTTGATATGACCTTTGTCGCACTAACGCAAGAAAAACTGGACTCTCTACCACAAATGAACTAAGAAACTCTTAATCATAACCTGAAAAAAGTGTTTTAGAGGTACAAATAAACGTCACCGACTTATCACTGGTGAAAGTGCACAAACTTCAGCTTGAGACACCTCAGATTATCAGGAACGTTCACAATTTTTCCACCGCAGACACATTTCGAATACTTTTGACCGAATTTCAGAAACGCGGGCACGTTCAGGACACAACAAGAATTGATTTATTGTAAAGTGTGAGTTTAAAACCGCCTCGCGTCACAAGAGATGTACGTTAACAAAGGAATGCATCGATTTTTGATTTCAGAAACACTAGAATATGGTGTTTTTCCTTGAGCACCAATAAATAATCACGCTGACTGCACGAGCGGAATAAACCCAATCCCCTGTAGTTATTGACGGCTGGCGATAGATTAGAAGGCTGATAACCATGATTAAATTAAAAACATTCCGGTAAACCCCATCACCCACAAAGTTTTTAGAACGTGCGAAAGTCACACTTTTAATATTTATCGACTTCTGAAAGTTCATATACCTGGAGTTCCGTTTAAACCATTGTTGGTCGTGTTTAGTTCCATGGGACATATACTGACGAAATGGTTAGCAAATACACTGAAACGATATGCGAATCTATAACTGAATCTATAACAGAATCTATAACTGCTTGAATAAGAAGTTCAGTCATCCGTGGTGTTAGAAATCTTAACCACAACTTACAAATCTTGGCTTCGTTAAGAATTCAGCCGCTGCGTACCAGTATGGTTCTAAGTCACAAGTTTCCTGCTTTTCCATACCGATTTGGGTATAGTAAAAACAATACCAGACAGCATTGAAACTGTATAGGCCTAACGTTTGCTAATCGCCAGAATAAAGGTTATGCCATTGGTGGTCCATTTGATTCGTTCTCGGTCGATATGTTCATGGTCAAAATAAAAGGGTAAATAGCAGGTAAACTGGACGATACAATACTGTGTACATGATGAACTGATAGTCTTGTATTCATCAATGATTGGCTCTGGTCAGGTGACTTGATTATAACCAACTCTTCCTGGCATCATCGGACATCTGCCTATGCTGGATATCTGCATTATTTGGAGTGTGGGTGAGCTTGTTCAGTGTGTTATTATCCGAAATAACATGCAGGCCGGTCAGTGCCTAAATCTTGATCTCTTTTCTCTAACGACGTCGTGGAGAGGATGGATGTGCCCATTGTTTGGTCAGGCAGACAGAGTTTGAACTAGTGATAACGTAGTTACTGAAGTGAGTTATCTAGAGTAACTTCGCCTTGGAAGCGGTTATTTGAAGGTACTTACAAGACTGTACAACATGAGTAATGCGGAAGGTAATGCGTAACCTGAAGTGTCCAAGAAAATAGTTCAACTATCGTTCAAAAGTGGCAAATTCTATAGATTAATTGAACAGCGTTTGGGGTCAGCTTTTGTCCGCATATTCGCTGTTGCGTAGAAGGTGGTTATTATAGAGTGCGGCCCAACTCTTCACACTTCTGTTTAGGAAAGTGTCCTCTACGTTTGCCAAATGGAACGCAATCTACAAGCACAAGTACGGCACAAGTACGTGTGGATGGAACATCTTGTCGGAACCAAATAAACTAAAATGAACCGAATAAGCTGCTAAATAACCATCCGGTAAGCTGACAACTAATGCCCAGAAAAACCCAACGTCATCGATTGTGAAGAGTGATCGAGTGACACAATATATGGTTTGGAAACACATTGATTTCATGTTCTGTTCTCAATTGGAAACAAACGTCACTCGCGGCGTGCAGTCATTGCCGACCTACTCAGTGCGTACAGCAAAAACTGTTTTGGTTTGGCATCAGCCGAATAGATCACAGACTTTGACCATTCTGTAACTGTATGGTTTTTCTGAATTTGCATGAGCCAAAATCGTCTGCTGTAGGCACCAGTAGGGATTCAGCGAAATATGCTCCAGAGTCAACAGGGTGAGCCAGTCTTTCCTTATTATTTAACTTAATGGAGAGAAATGGTTGTATTGAGCAAAAGGACTAAGTGAAGTTAGATTTTGCTGTGTTAATTATAGATTGGAGGTGAGCTTCTTACTTGAGTTTGGATAGTTTGCCATCTTTGACGGGGTATGAGATAACTTAGCAGTTAACCAAGACGATTCTGGTAACAGATTATAAGTAATTAAAATTTTGGTCGGACGCTTGTTGGTTGACCCTGAATCTCTAACTGCAAACACCTAGCATTAACTTACGAAGAATGCAGTGGTCGATATGGGGATGTGGAAGCACTAGTTGCAGCTCAGTGGGTTGATGTGGTTTTATTTTACGAATTCAAGAAGATGCGAGATGTTAATGAAATCAAATAGTCAGCAATCAATGTAACACTGTGCTGGAGCGGAAGAAATGAAATACAGAGTGAAAATACGAAATCGCTCAATAACCATTTCAGCCGAACAGCTAATCATTTATGAAAAAAATTGTCGGTATCCTACGGGAATTATTAGCAGTAAAAAAGCAGCTTGATTGAAAGTGCCATAAATTCTCGTCGGTAACTTCTTCATCTGATGGTGATTGAAAGAATTCATCTATGTGCTTCTTCAGTCTGAATTTGTAGTTTTTTTCAACTAGCGAAAACCATTTTTCTTACATGTTCGAAGACTGTCAACTAGGTAAGATATCGTCATTTGAATGCATAGAAGTAAAAGGTTTAAAAAAGAAGCGGGTTTGAAGCCTGCTAACAAAAATTATCACTTCATGGTATTATGTTGAGAGCACTAATGAATGTATGTTGCACCGAAACCACAACAAACAGCTTAGTTAGCATCTTTGAGTTATGGGTGAATAGAAATTTCATAAGTGATTTGAAAGCTTTCTGTCTGTCTACAGGAAAGACCGTTTCATCATTTTGACAACAAGAAAGGAAAGTAATTCAGGCAATGACCCGAGTTCCAAGTTTTAGTTAGGGTTTTTTAAAAAGATTTACAGTATTTCACCACTTTTCAGCAGATTCATCTCACCAAAACAATTATATGCGTGGATTTAGTAAGATTATATTATTTTCCAGTAAATTGATTATTTTTTCACATTTCTTTTAAAGATTACTGTGATCTTGGGGCTTTAAAACTGTAGATAGCATGAAGGACAAAACAGATGTGGTGGGGGGATTTCTGATGGAATGCCGACAAATTTTAAAATGTTGACGACCCAAAAACGAAGTTTTTGCAAGATTCTGCTGAAGAAAGTCGAAAGTGAATATGAAAACTATTTGGTTCACAGCAGTTGCTCTATTCTAAAAAAGATTAACTTGTCTGATCAGGTTCACATTCAATCTTGTGTACGTCTAAGTCTCAACAGTTACAACCGCACTGTTTGTCATCATCAGCGCTCGACAGCGTTTACTAAGCCATTTTTATAAAAAGACATGCATTTTAGGCACACTTGACCAAATGCATCAGACTTCATGCAGAGATTTCTGTACGCGTTTGTTCACAGAACAGTTGTCTGAGTTGATTCCATTACGAATACGTTCCGGCGACTCGCAAAACATAATGGTTTGTCTGACGGATATGTGGAGGTACATCGACATAGGAGGATTTGACGAGAATACTCCCGTGTTATTCGTAGGTTCGCAAGTATGCCAGATTATTAAATTTCACCTATGGGTCCACTGCTTGCTAGATGAAGTGAGAGGGTCAAAAGTAAACTGACATCGATGAAGCAAGAATTCAAAGAGTGCATTTTTATTTTTAACTCTCCGAGGGTAAATTTGACAAAGTAACGATTTACACAACTCCACTTCTCAAAGATCAATGGTTTTATGTATAAGTGTAGGGATAGACAAAGAATAAGATGAACTTACCGTGTGGGAAGGTAGCGTGTGCACCCCCTAACAAACTTAGATAGACTGTATGTCCTCAATACCATACTCTTAATAACCTTGTAGCTATATATCAATATTAGGTGTACTCACAGAAAATTCCACTGCCTTTGTTACTAATTCGGTGGCTTGTTTAAAGTAGGTGGGTTAGAATTATTCAACAAAACGTGAACTGTGTGTTTGATTGCTTAACAAAAGTAGCTTGCGACTAGGTTGAAGTGATCATAGCACTAAAAATAAACACGAAGTACATCAGGATGACGCGGCCCCACTATCACAGGCATAAGAATGCACGTTTCATATCAACCGTAATCAGTACGCCCATTCATGCACAAATCGGTGAATGGCGATGGTAAAGAATGAAACTAAAAGAAGACTATTAGCCGTTCCGAAAAAGAAACAGGGTTCGGGGGTAGGAATGAGCGTGAGCCCTCTCGTTATAAACAAAATGAGGTTCAATGTAATTAAAGTAGACAGTTGTGGATAGCCTTTCGCAACGTATGTGTCGTAGCAAACAACTTGGATGATAGTTAGGTTGAGAATGTGGAGACTCAATCCATGTCAGTGTCTGAAGCATGAGTCAGACTAGAAGCAGAGGCTTCTGGGTTTTTTCAGCCGGGATGATAGACGAGATCAGAGACTAGACAATTCTCTTACTCTAAGAAGTACAGTGGTGTTCCAGGAAATCGCATTGGGATCCAATTGCGCTTAGTCTGCAAGTGTCTGTCCGTTCTGTAAGGGTATCACAAACAACAATGTTTGCATGATATATATACTTATCGTATTACTTGTATGAAAGCCCACAAGCAATGAGATGAATCCTTTCTTGCCGATGATACAACATTGGTTATTAACTCTTACTTATCTGATTGTTAGTATCCCGTAGAATGGCTAGACGCAATAATACACACCACAGAACTTCTTAGATATATCGCTGAAGGTTACCCATTCCGAGTTTCCAATTCCCTATTTGAATCGGCGAATTCGGTGGATAACCGGGAAGACACTGATCGTTTTCGATATTGCCATTAGTTGTCCCAAGTACACACACCATACAGTCAGGTGCTATTTGTGAAAGAGGGATGACAATCCACTAAAATTAGTGGTTACAGCTAACGATCCAAATATATGAAAACCTCACGTTGAATGCACCGTAAGATACTAGAGTTACGAGTCGTGAATGTGGGTGGTAGAAGAAATGCTTATTCATAAAATCCACACAAGTGGTTGTGCTTTAATATCGTGTCGAACACAAGCACACATTTGCACATGACGATAATTCCGGAACGACACAGTTGTCACTGACACGTCCTAACTGAAACATAGTGTTTCTTCTTGTTTTTCTCTTGTTAGTGAAACACCTGAATAAGCGCCTCCGCCTGACTATTCATAAGCAGTATAGCACAGTAGTCACCACAATGGTGTGGGGCTAACAAAACAGAATTATTTTATAAACTGCGGAAGTGAGTAAATAGCACTCATTTTAAGAATATCTGGAGAATGGTGAGAAGTGACTTCCGAATGATCGCCTATGAGAGTGGCAAGTAAAATCAAAGCCAAAAAGAGATTCCCCTGGAGAAGTTTACACATCGCACGTGATCGCCACTATCCAGAATATAAATTAGTCAAGAGGACTGACTACAATTTCAAGTTGAAAATAAAGCAAATCTTAAACTGAAGGCTTACCACAACTAATTAGGAATCAAGAAAACGTATGTGGGTGACAGTAATCCTACGCTGTCCACTTCTGGCAAACTGACGCACCACAACACAGCACCTGAAAGAGAAGCTCGTTGGGCTACACATCAGTAGTGCTAAGGGACTGCACGATGTAAACGCTGCGTTGTCACAACACCTAACTGAAGTCTTGACCAAACTTCAAGACCGTTTGTTTAACGCACCATATAACGACCATATAACTGAGAGGTGCAACGGAGAAGAACTGATAAACTGTAGACCTGCCAGTCTCAAGCCGGCCCTTATAAAACTGGCGGTAAATGTAGTCACTGACAGATTTTGGAGCATACCAGTCAATGTGTACTTCCAATAGCCTATAAGAATAAGCTTGAAAACAGTGGCTTCCTTCAACAGGCTTGCTATCATTTCTTAAATAAGCCCCCATAAGACAAGATAAAGTAAACAAAGTCGAACAAAAGCGCTTAGTTTCTAATAAAGTCTCAATTCAGTGAACTGCTGGCCTTCACAAATAAACTTCAAACTCTCAGTTTGTTCTTGGCAGTTTTTAACTGACAAACGACCTAAATTCTTGATAAAAAGCCATAAGTTCAAATAGAAAGCGCTCAGTCGCATTTAGCAGCTAGCAGAAATGTATCTCTTCAGTGTATTGTTTTAGGACTTCTAATCTTTCTCAGTTACATTACTGACCGCACAGTGATTGTTTGGTAAACGTTATATTTTAGATGGCAGCTTGAAGTTGAAGAACTACCCCAGCACCTGGGCCACACAAGACGATCTATGCGAAACGAGTCTGTATATACCGGTACAGAAACTATAAAGTAAGGTATGGAAAGGAAAGCATTTGTCGGGAGCTGATGCAGAACAGTACTCTGAAAAAAACAGAAGGCCTGACAGATTCCACTGAAGTACAACGAACATGGAAAGCTAGGAACTGTGGAATACAGACTGCTACCAAATTTTAGCTGTGTAACCAGATCACAAACACAGTTCAAGAGGCCATTCGAGTATCACACCAGATTCAGGAAGCTGTGGTTTTTTGAGCCTTGAAGGTTTCGTCCTCCTTCTTCTGCATGTTAATGTAGTCTCATTATGAATACCGTACACAAGCTTGAATTGACAACCTCAATATATGTGTGAAATCCAATGGTGTGAACTACCCTAACAAGTATAGACATCTACATCTGTTTTCTTTAGAAAAGAAACGTGTATCAAGTCGTCTAACTAAGTTTTTTAAAATGCTAAAATGTTTGTTCCATATCAGTGTGCTGCCTCATATCAACAATATCAGACGTGTACTTGGTCAAGCGATCTACTAATGTTCACTTATTTTTAACAGAGTAGTGGGCGCCTGGGACAAATAATCAACAGACGTAACGTTGACTATACTAAAGAACAAGTTCAATCTGAGGCTCGGTCACTATCGGTTGTCCACGTTCTCCCAATTAGTTTGAGAACTAAGAAATTAGTTTTTGTGGTTTGCTCTTCCTTTCAACTTTCACAACTTTCCCCCCACCTAGACTCCGATAATTTTAATATCGTTTGCCAGGATTGTCCTTATTTTCTATTTACGAGCAACGCAATTGACCAGATAACCAAAGTATGGAATAGAAATGTAACATCAGCAGCGGTGGTGATCCTGCATGCTAAACTACGGAGTAAGTCCCATTAGCCAACGAATCTGCCGACAAGCCATACTGTCCTAATCATGGCTTCCCCTAGAAATGAAGTAGAACAGTCTTCTCCTACTGTCGCAGAACAGCGGGATCTTCAGGGTTTCCAAAAGAAAGAAACTGGTAATAAAAGTGACTGCTACAGTTCCAACTTTACCTCTGCTGTATAAACAGGATTCGTGCTATTTCTGTTGATTTACAGCAAATCCTTGAAGGTTAGTGTCCTTATACTTCAGCAAAGTTCTTCGCATTATCATGGGACCACCACTTAAAAATATATACACGTAGTAGAAGCTTCTTTTTTGTTCGCAGGCTATCTGACCATCATGATTTCTCTATGAAGCCAATGGTGAACGTTTCCAAAAATGAACCACTGCAGGATAGAGCCGCCAGTTATCCCACTTTCTCTGTAGGCAGCCATTGAACGTTTGTAAGTGTGGTCTGAAATTTTCTTTCATACCTCTCCGCACTGTGAATAGTTTCACGATTCCGAGGTACCTTTATACACCTTGCATGGTAGACATGTCTCAATGTGCAAAAGACCAAACTAAAATTAGTGTAGAAAATTCAGAGATTGCTTGCACTCATGTGTACGTCATTAAACGGTAAGGTTTGGTCAGCTTACTCTATCACCTTCGTTCAGAATGCGTCCACATATTGTCTGTCTTGTCATGCTCTCCGTTGGCAAATTCAAGAAGCTAGACAATTGGATGACGTGGCGACTCATGACATACGCTCAACCAACTTCTGGACGAAACATTTGGGAATCCCCAGGAACTTCTCTCATTCAGCTGAAGGTGATCGACTGGAGAATGTTAGAACCTGCGTACCGAAATGCGTCGGTGTAAGAAACTGCAGTGCACTTTGCCCCTCATTACGGATGTAAGTATTCCGTAACACTAAGTGTGTCCAAATATGATGTACTGGTTATAGTTATATCGGAACGTTTGACCAATTACATTGCAGCCAGTTAAAGTGTGCACCCCTGAGCTAACTCACACTCGTCTTTGAAACAATTCGATGAAATTCACTCATAACGAGTAAGTAAAAGCAATCTTAGCAACTTTATATTCATACAATGACATTTGTAGACGAACTTAATTCGTAACCGCTTCACAGTGTGTGGTTAGTGAGTAACGCGAAGACAGTGTGCACTAGGAACAAGATAAGCGGTGTCTTATCTTTACCGGCACAATCTATTGACCTAATCCCCTGAAAAGCACGCTACACTTTTTATAAAGGTTCGAATTTAAAAGATGCGTGGACGGGGGATCTAAACCGGAAAACGCGAGAAACAAACAATGTCGACTGCCCTGATCATACAACGAGTTTGAGCACTGTATAACACTGCGATAATTTATGCCGTCCATTAGAACGTTCATTTGGTTTTATGGTTTAGGCCATGAAGGCTATAAAATTTTAAGGGCTGGAATAAAAGACTTGATGTTTACTCACTTAACCTTATACAATATGTGATATCAAGTTTGGCTGTGAAATCAATGAGGCAGCAAGCAGCGAGTATAATAAGTGAAGTCACAAGACACTGTACGAAGATGATAAGGTTCGAAAAAAGTTAATGATAGAGCAAATTATGATCAAGTAGGTGAGCTACTTGGTCTCCAGTAACCCACAACAATAGCTGTCTTTGTCTGTATGTGCGTAACAGACTTTTGCATTTAAAGTGGAACTGTTGTAATCAGAAAGATATATACATGGATAAATGCGAACCACGTTGCTTTGTGTGAAATATGTTGCTTCTGTTAGTGGTTACTGTTTCACTTCTGACCTAGTTCCATTTAAAGATGAAGTTGATGAGATAAATGGAAAGTTAACTAACGAAAACGGTGTATCGGAAGGTGAGAAAAAACTCAAGGTTACATTGACCCTAAAATGAAACCAACATGAAACCGTACAAATATCACCTTGCAAACATGAAGAAAGCGAGGATCCTGTGTGGGGAACGCATAGGTGTGCCACTAGCGTTGTAAGAAAAATTCACTGCAATAAAGAGCTCGCGTTATACTACAATAAATATTATCTGCATGCATCCACTGCAACACAACTTCAAGGGGTCACAAACCGGGAGGGATAGCAGCAGGCTGCTTCGGTGGCCAGGCAGTTGTTAACAATGTTCAGATGACTTATCGTGACATCCTCTACCTTAAAGAAAAAAGCCATGGTCACAGCGTTATTCAAGACGGGTGATCGGCACCTCCACGGTAACTGCCTGCTAATTAGTCTTACTAGTATGCCAGACAAAGTATTGCGCCGTTTTTTAAAACGTACCATCTTCAGATAACTCTCGGTGAATGGTTTTTAGCTATCTCGTCAGTGTTTCCCTCCGTTGTCGTTCATGTGTAATAAACATGCTGGTCTTCATGAATATCCCAAGGAAAGGAAGAGATAGTGGCTTACTCGCAGATGCTATTTTCCCAGATTATGTCAAGTCTTTCGAGCGTATCCCATGTGGTGCTCCCAAGCACAAACTGTAAAACTGCTGCACTTAGATGGAGATCCTTGGTTGGGTCATCTTTCTTGCTACTGTGACGTTGAAACCTGGTCATGCTTCCAACATTCTCGTTCCCCCGACTTCTGCAGAAGCTTCTCCAAGACAGTGACTAGTCCCTGTTATAGTACACATCAACAGCCACCCGGATGCTACTTCTCGCGGCAATTTCTTCCATATCAGTAGGCTGAAAAACTAAAACTTTAGTGAACTCATTGCTATACAGAGCAATCTGAATTAAACTAAGCTTTGGTCAGACTATTCGGATCTCTCTCGAAATAACGGTAGAAGTGTACGCATTTCGCTCGAGATGACCTTCGAAATTCCCTTTTGACTTGCGGCTCGATCAGATAAGCACACAGAAAAGCCGACCTTCATATGGACCTAGCTGTCCGGATGTTTGGTAAATTATCTTTCGTTCGTCATCATGGGATGGCTGCAATATAGCGTCCTCCATCCTTTAGATGATATAATAAAATCTTTCTCTCATAAACAGACGATTGTTTCAAACGTTGCACGGGGTTGAGATATAACTGCTATCTGAGTTCGGTACTAAAGTTGTGTGTATTGGCTATCACAAAGACATAGCCAACATCAAGCGGGCCTATTGCCCAGCTATCATGATGGACTGCGGTTAATGATGTTTGAAACAGAACTTGAAATTTTTTATCTCTCTGCAACCGAATATAGATGATTTCTTTAATTTAGATCTCGTAAGGAAGTCATTTACCCTAGTAGCTGATTGAGCTCAGTTGCTCTTTCGACAGCAACTGTTTTCTTACAAAGTTAAAAACCAGTGGGACGTCATCCCGTCTCCTCTTGGACTGCTCTTGAAATGTTATCAGATACTCATTTACTTAGAACCTGCGTTCACACTTATTTTCTGTTCCTAGTTCTCGCTGCGATTTTAAATAACGGTACGAAACTTTAATCAACCTTTTCTAAACAGCCCAAGTGCAGATGATAAGAAGTGAGACGTTAACTATTTCTGCGAGATTTAGACATCCAGACACGAACATGTATACTAATGGTAACAGTCACCAAAAGTCATTATGTAGCTATTGTTACACTAAGTTAGGCAGTTTTAAGATCCAGTGTCGTAGACACAAACGTACCTGAATCTAAATACGTCTTTGGTGTACTTACTATATTAAGTGTGATATCCCGTAGCTGCCACCTGTAAACATAAAGACGTAGTGTGCATGAGTAGTGTACTTTAAGGGCGCATGACATACTGTGAACAATTATGGTCTTACGGTGGGCACATACAAAAACCGGTACATTCATTTTGCCTGAAGTTTAACGATTTGAGTGATTCTTTCGCAGTTTGGAGGCCAGAAATTCAAAGAATTCGGAACTAGTCGGTTTGTCTTATTCGGTGGTAAGTGGGCGCCTGGTGATCTGAAGAGCAATAACTCGAAGCGGGGTGTAGCACCTCTCACGGAGACAACGAATACCACGGGGAAGGGTAACTTATGAATCTAACCACGTTCAGTTTGAACGAGAACCTACCAACTCTTTAAAATGGCCGCTAGAACCACGGCTAACGACCTCAGNACCTCAGAAGGAGGGTTGTCTTAGTGGCCAATGACCACGCAAGGAAAGAATTACTGTCAGAGGAAGTTACGCTGACATGGGATTGCAAAGCATGTTGACATTCCTCATCAGCTGTTACCATCCGTTACTATAAAGAAATTCCCGACGAGGCTTGCGCTGAAGAAGTGTGTGACAGCCAAATCATGTCATAGTGAACAAAATTCAAATGGGTGAGGATCACGAAATTCAGATCGAGGCTTGTAGCGAACGTTCCTTGAGCCCGGTATACATGATTCGGTTGGCATATTCAAGCAGATCTCCCATGCAAACCTTGTAAAGTGCAAAAAACGCTTATGTGTCAGTGTGGGAAAGTAAACTTAAGTACCACAAGAGTATTGAGCCCTTAGTGCCACGATCTTGCAATCCTAAATGAAAGGAAATCAGACAAAATCCAGAAGGTTAGAGGATTCTTCCTTCGTGATTTCTCCTCTCTCAGCTCTCTATGAAACACGAAGTTATCGTCAAATTCCTCACCGATGGACATGTATGTTTTTGAGGATGTTGAATACCCCAAAAACTGTCCACTTAACCGGTAGTGAACATTTA
>QNGE01009761.1:0-11964 GCA_008508345.1 Paragonimus westermani
CCGACAACACAGCAGCAAGCCCCGTCACACAACTCAAATTCATTTCTTGAGCGTTCGCTCGTTTCGGTTGCGCGTTACAATCGAAATTCATCAGTTGAAGGACTGCCGATCACAGAATTCTCGAACCATTTAAACAGCTGGAAGAAACAGTGAACAAAATTGTGAGTGCTAATTTGCTTTAAAATGGCAGTTTTACTTCTCCTGTGCCAGTTCCGAGTTGACTTGCCTTTGACAACGAGTAAATAAGTGAAGATCACCCGTCGGATCAAACGGGAAGTCGCGGCCTGATGGATATTCGTTATCCATCACTAATCGTGCGGGCGATCACCACCGAGAAGCAAACAGCATCATCAGTAGCATCTGTGAATGCGTAACGTGCTAGATTTGTTATGGTATGGGCTTGCGCCCACTGGTTTGAAAAACAGGAAATCGGACGAATTTGAATCCTACTAGATAAAGCGATAGTGTGGTTACGAGTGGTATAGGTGACGTTGCCCAAAAAGCATTTTCAGAGCAGAGAAAGAGAGAGAGCAACGAAGGGAGAGCCTAAACTAAATTCATCTGCTGGTCAATTTGTTTTTTCAGGTATCATTCAAAAAGGACGAATGAAACGAAACGGATATATGTTGTGTGGTTAGTAATTGGCTTCCACTGCAATATGCCTATCAGATGACAACGATAGAAATGTGCTCAAGAGAGGAAGACCGGTTTCCATGATATGTACAATATGACCACCTCCGATGACCCCGAAATCTTAAACTACCTGCAACGTGAGAGTTGCCTCACTAGTACCATCTTTATGTTCGCCTTATCTTGTAAATGAAACTGTACCACCAACCACTAAAATCGGATTTATTGTGTTTGCCTGGGTATCGCATCTTCACTCGTGGATATACAACGAATCACCGTCATCTTCAACACTGTGGGCTACACTCCATAGAACAACATTCTGATCTTTACCGCTGGAAACTTTGCCAAACTAGTCCAATGCTTGTTTGAATTCTGAAGGTTGACTGGAGTTTCCTTCGGATTCCGTCCTCTCTGACGCCCGGTTGTGCTGAAGGCCTCTCACGTCCAACCCCTAGGCGTCTTTGCTTGTTTGCATGGAAGTCTGCTTGTTGCACGGTGAGTAAATCATTAGATAATGTTTGCCTGTAAACTTCCCGTCTTCTTGTTACGACCTCTGAATCGCACTGGCATAAACTGGGGAAATTTTGGACGTACGAACCAACCAGCAGTGGACTAGATTCGCGACTCGTTGTTTGTATGCGCTTTTTGTTGTACTGCTCAGAATTTATTGATTATTTATTAGTTCGCCTCGGCCCGGTGAATGGATGTGACTGAGGCGACTGTGTAAACCGTCTGCTCTCAGTTTTTCCTCGGCGTCTCACCCCGTAAAGGCACCGTTTGCCTTTCAATCACAGAATAATCCCCGGGGACATCTCAGTTCGATACGGTGGAACACAAGAGTGCAACTGAGCCGTAATGAGTTGTAAAAGGTACGATCTGAGTGAGCCATACTCCAGAACCATCTTCTTGCTAATGAGCTCCTCGTTAAGGGAACTCTGTCCATGGAGATCATGACATGACCGAGTTCATCGAAGCGTGTGAATATTTGCTCTACAAGCTTCTTACCGTAGTGCAGTTCTCAGTCGATGGCTACCCTTATTTATTTATTTATTACGCACTACATGTTGAGTTCGATTGGCCAGCAAGAAATTAACACAGTTCTCACATCCTCTACATGCACTCTTGGTAACAGCATTTCAACTGACGAAAGCAATACAAGCCGAGAAAACCCATAAACTGCTGGTGCATCCAGAAACAACGCTGTGGCAGAAACCCATGATCATTTTCGCTGCGCTAAATGTTCAACCGTTTCCAACATTTCGGACACTTCTTCATGGCCACCAGGATGAGCTCGTTCTCTGCCTTTGCTATGTGAAGCTATCACTTTTACTGCCTTAGACCACATAGAAAGATTAAACGGGAATAGTATTCAGTGCTATTTCAATCCCTGGAGGAATTGCTCGTTACCGACACCACTAACAGACGTGGAATTTTCCGTGCAAACACGGGGCTTAGAAGAATCAGTTGTCAGCGCATACACCTACTCACTGTGTCTCAAGTCACATCATCATCGCTGTGACTCGCGACTGTTTGCTTTTCATATGAGACTCGCTAGACCACGGTCATCAGTGATGCGAACACAAACCGGTTGTTCACAGATTATATGCGGTAACCCAACGACCCCAAAAATGCGCAACTTCCTCAGCTACACTCTCGTAGTCACTGACATGTACACTTATCTCGAGAGTTCACGATGTTCACAAGCTGGGCCACGTGATCGGAGGTTGCCCGCCGCTACTCTTCTGGAGTGGGGCTTGTGTAGAGACCAACGATCGTACGACCTCTCTAAAGATCCTCCTGCAACCGTATTTCCCAACCTGTCTTCTTCGTATACACGCTCCTATGTATGCCTGCTGTGAGAGGCCTGTTACGAACTCTGTGTCACTTTATTCAGCCATGCAACCGACTGCATGCTGTGGATGCTTTCCTTTTTCTCAACGACTCATCTATTGTTCTGTTTTCCGGAAAAATGTTGCTTGCATTCTTTCGAGTGTTTCTAGAGCACTCGAGGGTCTCGCGCAACTTCTGTCTGGCGCATCTTTAAATGATGCTAAGTCACTTAGGTCTATCTGGCATTGGTTTCTCTTCATTTTGGTTGCAGAAGCCCGTTCCACATTAGAGTGAAGCTAACTGCGTGTCGAACATTCAAACATTGCTGACTGCAGCTCGACTGGTATTGAATAGAGGCCTAGTAAATTGGTAGTGGCCGACGGTCGTACACATGCTCACTGTCCACTGCGTATGCTCCTCTGAATCTCACGCAGCTGCCTCATAAACAGAAAGTGTGACGAAATTCAAAGCCTCCAAAAAGAAACTCCGTTTCGATCTTTTAAAACTTATTTTGACTCATTTCCCTTATTCTCATGCCGACTTTCAATGCAAATCAAGTCATTCTAGACCCCCGTTTAATTTGACCCTTTAATACAGGAAATAATCGTCGTGGCTGACGTAACTTGTTCTTTAAGCCATGGCGCTCACAGGTAGAATGAGTAATGACTTGCACATAAAAATCTAATCTTTTATTCAACCGAATTTAACACACCGAAGCACGTTCCCTCCAGTTGCCCTATAAGCTGTCCGGTACCCTTCTGTATGCCACCGTAGATCATCAAGACAACCCATTCCACAAGTGATCAATCACTTATATTTCTTCATCAGCACTTCTTATCCTAGGGCCAGGAGTTTTCGCGTCCAATTCGATCAACTCTAAACATCACGAGAAACCTAACATTGGAGTTCCTAACGGAATTCTTTAACGCCACTTTACCGAATGAATACACCTACCCATTGCTTCTGGACGCGTGCCCCATATGTGATAAAACAATCTCTTTTCGCCACTTTGTTGCACTTTTGAAACCAAACATAATCTCCATAACTTGACTGTGATGTACTGTCAGACCTCCAACCCCGTAAACACGCTATTGACTCGGCCATGTTGGCCGGGTTTCGGCCTGTCATTCCGGCCTCGTCGGCTAGTCGAAGGTTAAATTCTTGGCGCAGTTTGCACCTGGTGTTTGTTCTTCGGCAAGCATGCAGGAGATGATGGATATCAGCTGATCTGTCAAATTCACCACCCCACACCCTTTTCCGGAAAGTGTTGTCTGTTACCCTTGTTCGTGAGATGTGAAACCACTGAGTGTGTGCAATTTCTTCCGTATTCAGGACCGGCTATCTTATCTATGGAACGACTTTTAAGAAAAATGTGTGACTCCGTTCACATCCTTATTTATCTTGCCTCTTCTAACCGCCACCATCCGATTACATTACCGGTTATCCTGGGCAAAAATCGATAATCGTTTGATTTTTTAAGGATGACGAAGTGGCCCGTAATGTGCATTGCCGATCTTATTTGCGTGACGAAATTCAACAGGTCGGTTCACTGCACATATGATTCCCTATATTTAAAAATTCGCGTCCAAAGTGGAACGGCTTGTCAAGTGGCCGGAGTTACTAAAAGTACTGATGTACGAACAAACACAGAAGTTTAGCCCCTGTAAATACGGGAGATACAGTTCTGCTACAAAACCCCCACTTAACTGATAAACGTGTGTCAAACAACGTTCACTTTTGGGCTTCTCTATCTGCCTGCCTGTGTTGTTCGGAAATAAGGACTTCGAATAGCCCTAGAAGACGTAATTGAATTGAAACCTACCCCTGGTAAATCGGTAACTACTTCGTCAATCACAGCCTGGAATATTCCGGCTCATACGTGTAATTCAAACCTGAGAATATTGCACTGAAATAATTCCCAAGTGATATTATTCGTAGTGATCGCCTTAGAATCATACTTCAACGGTATTGGAAAGTATGCGTTCGTTAGGCCAGTTTTAAATCCTAGGTGATTTGCCATCTTCTTTCATAGCCACGACGATTGGTGTGAATCATGCTGATGGGTTAACCTGCGAGATTATGCCGGCATTCTTCAATCTGCTGACAACATTATTTACATGTTTTCTCGTTCCACATATTATTATTCGGCGCTTTAGAAAAACCGGGTCCCCTTGCACCTCCAGTTTTGCTGGCTCTACTTTCATTCTTCTGAAAGCTGTGAACACTGAACTGTCAGATTGCGTAACTGGGCCTGATACTCTCCAATTGGACCATTTTTGTAATCAGTATTTAGAGAAAGAGCACAGTTGAGCTGTTTTAAAGCTTTTAATCCCAGAATGGCTGGACTTCCTTCCGACATCAAGAAACGCCGCGGAATCAGCTAATTATCATTAGCAACGGCTTCACCCAGCATAGTTAACCGATGACCAGTAACTTCACGTATTTCCATCAATGTTGGTCTCAGTTGAGCATCAGGGGCCATGCGATCTAGTAGCGGATTGGAAATAATGGATTCGCTACTTCCTGTGTCCGCAATGAATTCATACTTACATCCCGATTTGAACTTGAGGCATCTATGAATGAATTGCTCAGCCGTGGATTTCATTTGCAATGAATAAACAGTGGTGGACAGCTCTATAGCATTTGTCTCTCTAACTTGACTTAGGTGACATTTCCGACTTTTACATACTTTCTTAATATGACCATATTAGCCGCACAAGTGGTACATACCATTACGAAATCGGCAAGATGATCGTAAGTGCAACTCACCACACGAGAAACACTTGTTAAACCTCTTTGGATCGGGATTGATGGTGGACACATGAGAAGGCCTGTTCACTGGTTGAATTCAGGTGACAGTGTGCATTTTGGTCTTCTGAAGTAGAATAACGCTCGAACCAGCTGTAGCGGCATTGACGTCATCCATCTTCTCGGGCCTCTTGGAAAATCATGTATTGTTTGACTAGCAATCTACGCTGAAGGTCAGTGTCATTGACGTCAGCAATCGATCGATCACGTAAATGCGCCTCCAGCTTGCCACCAAAGTTACAACAAGCAGCTTGTTCTTGCAATTGTAGTATGAACTCACGGAAGCTAGTGCTTGTTGAACGCACTAATGAATTGAACTTCGTCTCTTCTGTTGCCTGAAACTTGACAGGGGGCACGTGTTGTACCCGCAGTTTCTTTAGATCATCGAATGGCAGTGGGACTTGGACGTTTAGGTGGGCCAGATTCTTCAGTTGGATAGACTGGGAAAGGTTTTATGAGTCGGTAGACGGATCTATGGGACGCTGGCTGAAATTGTCGGCATGTTTAATGTCTGGCGGACAAGACGGCGAAGTTGACACAGGGTTGGTGTAAGCAAATTTTAGTCTGCCAATGCTCATCGAGTGAAGGTGTTTTAGGTTTGGTATTCAGAATGTCCGTGTGGGGTTTCAAAAGCTCTGAACATCGTGGAATAAAGCGACGATAAAAATTTACAATGCCTAAGAAGCGTCGGAGAAGTTTAGGGACTGTGGCTGTGGGTAGTACTTAACATCACTAATTTTCTACAGCAAGGGCTGCATTCAGATACTGTCGATTTCGATGTCCGAGGAAATCAATGGAGGTAACTCCGAAGGTACACGGCATAATGTTTAGCGTCACACTGTATCGGGTAAGACGTCCAAACAGCCTTCGAACACGTTACTCGTGATGTTGAGTGTCCTCACTGGCGATCAAGATGTCGTCAATATAAATGATGCGAAAGGAACTTTTCCCAAAAAACTCGCCATATTTCCCAAGGGAAATAGATGATTCTATTTTGATAACTCGAATGCCAGCCACCATTCTGGAAGATTCGAGTTCACGCGCTTGCTTCTGATTGGCCCATTCAGTGTCTTAGGACCAAGGCCACTGAAAACTTATAAATACAGCCATCTTGAGCCACTGTTTTGCCTTCGGGCTGCGCAGCAAATAAAGCCCGTTTGAAGGCCGTCTTTTTCCTTTCTTGTTGGAGGGTTCTAAGTTGCGAGAGTAGGGTCCGAGTACTTGCGTTCCGATTAATCGTATCGTTTGCGATATGGTTGCGTTTCATTCGTGATTGAGGTACTGCTCGCCGTCCTCCTGTCCTTTCTTGCCTTCCTCTCTCACGGGGTCGTATTGAAAAACGTACACGAAATCTGAACCACGAAGCACTAGGACCATTAACCTTTGGAAAAATCTGTGCAGCGTTCCTTAAACCGAATGACATGCGAACGAATTCATACGGTCCAATAGGTGTGGTAATGGCCGTCTTCGGGACGTCTTCCGGGGCCACTGGGATTTGCTGGTGAGCTCGAACCAAATATATCTTCGAGAAAATGGTCCTACCGTTTAACTTGATTGAAAAATCGTGAACGTGAGTAATAAGGTATCCGTCTGAAATGGTGACGTTATTCAGGGCGCGGTAATCGGTAGAGGTGAGATCCATGGACTACTGGAAAGCTGGATCACACCAAGTCGTGAGAGGTGTTCAACCTCTGCTTTGGCCACTGGGAGATTTTGCGGTGGCAAACGTCCGGGGCGTGCGATTGTAGGTGGGCCTTTGGTGACGATGTGATGGAAAACTTCGTGCATGGGCGGCGATGTTATATTAGAATGATTGGCTGGTTGTGGAAATTGTTTGAGGATGGCAGCAAAACCGTTATCTGGTAAAGCCGAGCGTAGTCCAATCGAATTGATTGACGTGGCCTCGCAATGTACGTAAAGGGTTGTTGTACTGTCGATCAAGTTACGGCTGCCAACGTCAACTTCGTGTCAAAAAATGAAAGAAAATCAATTTCACCGATCGGGTGTTGTACATCTGCCACCGTAAATCTCCAAGGGAACTGAGGACGGAGGCCGAGATCCAAAGTGAGTAGCTCCTCACCATATGTTGGAATTGCTGAACGATTGGTTGCCTGCAGTGTGTACGATACTGGTTGTAGTTTGTGTTTGTCACCTCTCGGTGGGATAACACTAACCTATGCACCCGTATAAATGAGAAAATCAAGGGCAGTGGAACGATCGAACACATAAAATGGGCGAAAGTTTGAAGAGCCATGAACAGGCGTCGCCAGTGCTGTCTGGCCTCTACGTTTCCCGAATGAAGGTTATCCTCAGCAAAATTGCATGGTCTGTTACAACGGACAGTTTTAGCGCCAAACCGACGATGATAGTAACACACGTTTCGACCAGCTCGTTGTCTGCGTGAACGACTTCGGGACTGGCGACGATCGGGAGGGCCTCTTGACTGGGCTGCCAGTTGTTTAATGATTGCAGAGAGCTGCGCGGTCATTTCGAAAAACTGCTGCTCCAGAGAGTCCACTTCCGTCAGCTAACTACGGCCCGAAGACACCTCTGGTGAATGCACATGAGATACTGAGTAGCTCTGATAACTCACATATACCTGGTCAGCCAGCTGTGCAAGTTTATGAAGTGATGTGTCCTTATCGAGTATAGACAATACTTTTCGAATATCGTCTGGCAGATTTTTGTGCCACAACTCACATAGAATTGGCTCGTTTACCGTATGTCTTCTCTGAAGCTGTGTCATGTGACGTAGGAGTTGTGAAGGAGTTCTGTCACTCCACTCTACTCCTGCCAGAAGTTTGCGCAGGTTCTGCTCATTGGTTGCTGCAGTTCGTCCGATGATTGCGTCCTTTAAAGTGTCGTAAGAGCTAACGCCGGGCCGAGTGTAGATAAGGTCGGCGATCTAGATAGCGACCTGCTTGGGGAGGTTGGCAACTATGAATTTATACATGGACTTTTGCGCGCGTATTCTCCTAGAATCAAAGATAGCCTCGACTTGGGCAAACCAAAGCGTAGGATCACAACTACCGAACTCATGAAGTTTGACATAAACTGTGTTCTCTGAGGCGGTGGGATCTGGTTCAGAATCGGTCATGTTCAGGGAGAAAAATGCATTCGAAGAGATAATCGATCAAATGGAAAATAATCTGGGTTGTGTAGAAAATGTAGAAAAGTAAATGAGTAAACAAGTAAAAACCAGCTCACCAAATATGTAGTGGTACAAAGAGTTGGGGTAACGGCACTACAAGGCAAGTGCAAGAACTCACAATAGCTGTCCGCAATAGATTCCACCACGCTAAGTCTGCTGCGTGTTACAAGAAGATTTTCTCCTTTGTAACGACGGATTTGGTTTCTCCAGCGAGCTAAATGAACGTTGTCACGGTTAGCCCACGATAACCGTGACCGCGTGCAAGAAGAAGGCGAAACGCGCGAGGTTGAAGTGTTCATTGACTCACACAGTAGACAAGTAGTTATTATGTACAATGAACATTACAGGTATGCGGAATAGTGCGTAACAAAAAGGCAAAATGAAGGAGACTATACAGCTTCAACCGATCCCATCGGAAGAAAGGCAAAAGTAGGTCGACAGACTTCAATCAGCTTGTCCCCACGTCTTGATGTTTGCCGCTGACCCTCGGTGTTATTTGCAGCTACAACTTACACGCTCATCTCGCTTGAGTAGAAGTCAAGTTAATACTTTCATTCTGCTACACGTCACTGAACCCCAGATTACGTCCACCTACTGAGTAAAATCGGCGCTTATCACGGTACAAAAGGTAAGTGATATGAGAACTAGGCTAACACTAAGAACGACCACTTTGAAAAGTGTCCGTTGTTGTTTGTAATCCATTTCCTAACCCTGACACATGCAAGATATTTGTTCCGACCAACATGATTAATTGTTCTATAGCATCACTAAACCCGTCTTACGCCCACCTCGTGGGCGGAGACTGTAAATTATTTAATGATTACCCTATTGCTGCGTGTGGCAGTGGCAACGGCGTGCATTAAGTAATAGTGTTGTGTTGCAATCGGAGGCAACTCATGCTGCTGGCCTTGGAGCCGCCATCATTTTCAGACCAAAAATTCTCGCTGGAGTTTGAGTGTTATGGTGAGGTCACCAATGACGTCCACCAAATCCCAAACTCCCTGTAACGTGTTGGTTGTATCAGTATCGCCGTTATCAGCCACATTATCTGGTGAAGGTAAATTTACTGCAAGTCACTAACGGCATAGTAGACACAGCCTAGGCAGCAAACTTTCATTTGTGGCTGCGTAAAAAGTTTACACCTTCAGTGTTGCAAGCTGCGTTCTCCATGATAGCGGTGTTTCACTCGTTACTGTTCAGAATAACATTCAGCCATTCCAATGCTCGTTTGGATTCTCCAGGTCGACAGGGTTTCCGTGAAGACGCACAGTTTGCAGCTGTCGTGTGGCTATACCCGAGACTTCCCCATGTTCGTCTCTCTAGTACCTCAATGACCATTTGCTGGAGTCTGCTTGTTGTACGGAGAGTAAACTGATAAATAAAATTCGGAAACATATCCATCGATCTTCTACCTACAACTCCAGGATTGCATTAACGAAATCCGGGGAATTCTGGGCGTGCAACCCACCGAACGAGGAAACATACAGTGCCTTACCAACTACGGGATCAGGAAATAACTGAAAGAAGCGACGCATAGAAGCATATGTTCTAGTACGCAAACCGGTATTTCGTGACCCACTCCACCTGTCATAAAACGTGGATAGCTGTGAACTTCAATCAGACGTGCGAAATGTAATAAGAAATGTCTATGGCGATTTACTAAGTAACACTGGCCACGTCACGGAAGCGTCCGAATAGTCGTGTATAGTGCTTTTGCTCAAGGTCCATGTGTGTATATTTATACTTGCTGTCTGTCCTAACACGCTGACTCTTTGCAAGATCGTTACGTTGCGGGAGTTTTCGGTGGACGACTGACATTGTAAATAATTACGGTCGTTAACTGCGTACCAAGAATGTCGGCACTATACTGCTTTAATACAGCATTCGGAGCATTATAATCAGGTAAGCAACTAAAATCGTTCCGTTCACTAAGGATGGGCTGGAATTAATCGGTAAACGTATCGAATGAGAATGCGTTTATTTCCAGAATTTGCTGATGGCCTCATCAACAAGATAGAGACATAATTACAACTGTGTGCTACAAGTATTTGGAAATGTGTGTGACCTCAAGAAAATGAACACACCATAACCCACTGTCTCCGCTCTTCTATCACTGGAATTTGATATGTCAAGGTGACTGAAACTTGATAAATTCAGTGTTCGGCACACAACTCATAAAGCTCTCACTGCCTGAATTTCTGCTGGAAACAAGCATACATCGCGCTGAAAATCACCATGTATTTATCCAGTCAATCTTTTAGAGGCTGCTCAGAGCGAAGTATATAGTCCGTTGCTTATAAAGTGAGTAACGTCCACGGATAAACGAGAGTAATATATGGTCTGTATTATATACTCAGGGTCAAACCATTTGACATGAGCCAAGTTAAAACGGTTGAATGTTTAACGAATTGTGTAGGAGACTACGAGAAAAATTCCATAACATTTGTTGGTCCCGGACGTCTAGCAGTTCCTCGATCCATGCTTAGTCTCTTCGTGCAGTTTGTTGGTTAGCTCAATCTGGAACATTCGTAAATGTAGAGGAATTCTGAGTCCACAGAACAACTGATGCCCACTCAAGAGGGATGAGGTGTCCACTAACGGGTATCATGTCAATAATGTACTCGACCTGGAATGCACGGCAGTCGCGGCTCTAGGATGTATTGGGCATCAGAGTCGGTGAAAAGAAACGAGCAACTTATAAGCGATTCGAGTTTTTTTTACATATTTCAAATGGCTAGAACTGAATATTCGGGGGATCACCTCCAATTCTACACATGTCAATAGAAAATATCGATGAAACATTTAGAAACAGTAGAAGGTGCACGATACATCAAATTATGATGCCAAAATATGCAAGATCCATTCACACTGTCGAACGTTACACCCGAAACGTTGTAAAGTAGAAACTGCAATAAACAGACACATGCAGGACGTGATGATGTACTTTATTTGGAACGTTTAGAATAGATGCTATCCACCAACTTCAAGTATGTTGAAGGTCATATCGATGGGATTGCTTTCCAGCACCGCGAGAGATAACTGGCGCTTTTAAAATTAAATGGCGATTGGCTGACTAATATATCTTCCGATGATCGGCAGTCAGTTCGCGTTAACCTGTTTGAAATCATCAGTAACCAAGCTAGAGACGTGTGCGTTGTTGGTTTAACTACAGTAAGTGATCACTCAGGCCGTGGCAATTTTAAACGTGTCGGTTTGAGTGCAACTTTGAAATGTTCGTTGCTTATTAATAGGAAGCAGGAGTCACCGGCTGCGTAGACTTCTTTATTGACCACCTCCACCTTGCAACAGATAAAAAGTTACTCATCTCCTTCCCCCAACACGCCATCATGTGCGCATCCAGGTCCCACCTGAATGCCACATCATTTTGTGCCGCACCGCCTGAGCTAGCGGCGCATTCCAAATTTGCTGTTCTGTTGAAACAAGCGAAATACAGTTCGAAGTCAAACTGGGTGCTATTTGAGAACCGTGACAGAATACCTCCGGAATCTACACTCGTTATGGAGAGGAAGGCCTCTTTTGGCCCC
>QNGE01009762.1:0-11963 GCA_008508345.1 Paragonimus westermani
TCTACTGTGCCTATGTATGAACCTTCTGGGGTAACCATTTGATTGTAGGACGGAAGTAATGAGGTCTAGTTCTTCCTCCAGGCTGTCTTGTGTACAGATTCGCCTTGCTGGTGAGAGCCAAGTAGTCACTAGTGTTCAGTTATGTCGGACCAGTGTGAGGCTGCTGAAATTTTAGTAGTGACCGGACCACGTGTGTCCCCTATAGACAGCACTTCTAATAGAGCCATCTGGTCAGCGACTTATGAGTATGTCTGGAAATGATTGGCAATTATTGGCCTATAACCCTCAGGTTGGAGTGACAAATATTTAGACGTTGCACCAGGTATTCTATCACCTGTTTAGACCGACTGAAGATTGGTGTGTCGTCGAAGTAACGTCTGTAATATTACGAGATTGTTATCTCCGTGACTAGCTGTGCCTTAATTTTTAGCACGAAAGATTCTGCTAAGATGGGACCTAGTGCCGTTCTCATGGCTACTACTCGATAAAACAAAAACTGACAGTCTCAGTACGGAGGATTAAAGCTTTCTTAAGTGTCGATCGGGAACGATTGCGAATTGCGATTCATTTCAACGAGTTCACATATATAGTCAAAAGTATCGTGCAATGGAAAATTTGTGAACAGTAACTAAACATCCACAGGGCACATCATCTCGTTAGAAAGATTGATTTTGTTCACATCAGTGATCAATTCAAAAGGACCTTTAATACAGTGTGACCGAAAATTGTGTTTAAATGGAATTAGCGTAGGAAATGGCCAGCGTGTCAGCCTATAGTAAGGACAGTTTGTCATTGCCAAAATTAGCCTAAGCTGCATCCCAGACTTGTGCGTCTTCCGTTTGCCGTAGAGTTGGGGTGCTGATGATCCACACGGCTTATACGTTACTCCACCAATAATTCGAAACCGTAAGAGTAGCTGAAAATTTCGTCCCATGCAGTTCCCTATTTCGGGAACACCACCCACTCTCTCCATTCGCTAAAACTTTGCTTGATCAGCCAATGTTGGTGATTTTGTCAACGAAGTAAATAGGGCAAGCTCGCATATTTTGTATTGCAATTAAGAAGGTGAACTTATCTATTTACGTGGACTCTTTACAAATCAATTCTGAAGACTAATTGTTACGTTAAACTGAATCACTGTTTCATTTAAATTCCCACTTACTGGACAGTTCAATTGGACGAAATGTTGTCGGCAATCATCTGTGACATTTATGCGTCTGCCTCAAAACCGACTTAACTAGCGCGATAAGCTACAATGCAATATAAGATAGTCAGACTGTTTTCCATCATGCAGGGAGAGGTTTTCATCTTTAATTATGTTTATTGGGAATCTACAACAATTGATAATGAGTTGGTCAAATGCCCACAATCATCAAAATCGTGACTGTAACATGTAACAAGTCGAATGTGTTTTTCGAATTGGTGATTAACGACGTCGTAAAATCATTTGTAGCGCGAGAAATACCACCGCTGCTAACGTTCCACACACTGCTCCCCCCGAGAATTCGATCATCACCCACGTCATTCTAAACACTTATGTTGCAATCGAAAGAATCAAAAACATGCTGACAAAGACTCAAATATTTTAGCGGTTTTACTTATCATTCGAAGTTTCCTGCACACTTCCCAGAAAAAACGTTAAAAGAAGTCGCTCATGGAATCAGAAAAAAATCCACTTCGGTAGTTTTAATAACATAAGTAGTTTTTGTAGAAAAAAATCAGTAGGTGCGACTGCTTTCTGTTGTAAGTTTTTCTGCACTGTATACTCTCGTACTGCCTGGATTCTTAACTTCAAAATGTACACTTGCGGCAAGAGCTTGTAGACAGTTAAACCGTTGACCTTAAACGAGGCACGATCAATTAGTTAAATCTCAGTATGCAACCACAATCTCCTATGAGTGCCTCCAGTTTTTTAGGGTTCAGCTACTCAGCTGTAAATTCCAGCTGATAACCGTGAGTTCTGAACTTATTCAAATTGACCTCGCTGGTCTCGTTTCCATCACGTGAATAACACGCTGATCACGGATGAGCAGTAAGGATCTAGTTTTTACAAAATAATCAAATTACTCTTTAATGTAATGTTTTGGGTCAGGTAAATCTTTCTGTAATTCTACCTCCGGCAGGTCCAGGCGATTGTAGCTGATACATTGATTTTTAGAAGTTTACTGTGAACTCACGGAGCAGTAGCTGCCACTTATCTGAATCTGTTTAGTCGTCCATTGTCAGTGCTAACCAGTGGTTCTTCAGTAAGTAAAGAGTTATCAGACTGCTTTGGACGTGGACTCTGCGAAGCATGCAATCTGACTGTCTGGACTGATCAAATATCCATTCCACTGAATTCATCATAATACGAGATCATGTAGGTCTGTCGGGTGCAAAATCTTACCGACACAGGCGTTCACGTCTTGTGTCGGCGTGTCCTGCTTGATGTACACGGTTTCGGCCAGTCAGCCTACGTCGCAAACCGAGTAGAATGTGTGTTGGCTCATGCTTCATGCCAGCCTATTGGGTACCGCCGACTGAAACAGTGTCGAACGGTAAATATGCGATGGTCACAGACTATAATCAAGTACACTAACAAACAGTCACTTGGAGAAGATAACTACCAAAAGAACAGGTTGACAACAGCTATCTGGTCTTGCTCGTTATCGGTGGGTTTACTCATCTGGAGCTGTAACAAAAATTCGTACTTGGGGTTTCTTTTTCACAATACTTGATCGATAGAACCATAATAATTTGTACACGGGGCATGGCTTCCGATAGGTCTATTATTCTGACAAAATGGCTCTCCGGAACGATTTCTAGACGAAACTATGCAGCTTCGCGAGAAAAAGGACAGGACAACTCTAGTGGAAAAGAAAGTGGTGTACATTTCGTTACCAATCGAATGAAACAGTGAAGCAATCAATAAAAGACGCGACACTGTTGTCAACAGGACCTTCTACGCTGTGAAATGGCTCATCTGTTTCAACTTTACTGCAACGTTCAGTCTACGGTTAAAAGATGAAGTACCGGCTTCCGCGGCTCATTTTCCTGCAGGCTCATTTAGATTACTGATCGATAGTCAGGGATTTGTTTAATTTCCAGTTGAACGTCACACAGTTGATCGCAGCCTCTACATTCAGATAGAATTTCCAGTTGACTTCTTTCCAAAAGAAGCACTTGATTCGAATTTCACTCTCATTGGAGCTCACCAGTAATGCATATTCTTGCCATGACCGGGATCAGTTCTGCAGCCACGCTTTCCTGGGGCAACCATGTTGGCCACTGCACCACTGACCTCACGTTAGGTGTGAACGAGCTATCACATCTGTACGCTCCACCACTTGCTTGTGAGCAATGATCAGGTTGCCCGATCGTCTCGAGAGNGAGCAATGATCAGGTTGCCCGATCGTCTCGAGAGGAGACAAATTGACTGCTCTGTCAACTCCGGTCAATTAAATCGAGGTTAGGACTTCGGAGACAGGCTAAAATCCCCGATCTCATTAAACCTGTTAGAAAATACTATTGTTCGTAAGCGAAAATGTTGGGGCGTACAGATTTGATAATTCGCTCATGCCTAATGTGAGGTCGGTGGCGCAGTGGTCAACAATGTTGCTTCGTTAAAGCGTGGCCGCAGTACTGATCCCGGTTATGGCAAGGATATACATTATTGGTGAGCCCTACTGAGAGTGAAATTCGAATCGAGTGCTTCTTTTCGAAAGAGGTTGGTTAGAAATTCTATCTGAATGTAAAGGCTGCGTTCAAATGTGAGCGATTTTCAGGTTGCTCTACTCGATGGAAGTTCGAACCAGTGATCCACTCTTGTGCACACATAAACGCTTTGTTCAGGCTTCGCGGTTGCTATGGTCCACCATCTAAACCATGACCGATCGAACTGCCACGGTTTCATTGGTGTCATAATTGTGAAGCAATTTTACAATAACGTTGTCTCCACGTGATTTATATCACATGTACTTGGTATTTATTTGTTCGCTCCTTCCCGGCAAGAACATTTCATACAAACGTTATGTATTTGGCGCCGCGGTCTGATTTGTGTCCGTCCAGCTGATATCTGCAATTGGATAGGTCGTCCAATCGAGAATTTAAACAACCCTAATGATGTATCCGATGTTCTAAGTTCTAGTCTTACAAAGCACATAGAATCTAGGACTAGATTAGGCCACCGAATAGATCGACACCGCTTGAGTTATTCTTTATTACATGTTTCATTCTATGGAAATCAAGAACTGGGAACTAATCTGGACATCTATTGCTGTACTGCTGACTTGTGACTCGTTGTTTTTCGTATCAGTGCATTGATTCATGTGCTTTTGAATTAAAAGTAAAACTTCGCCATAAAACATTTTTGTCGATTGTACACCCTGTACAATTTTGTTTCGTTTACTTAATTGCCCATAGAAGCACCATTCAATAGTCTGACAACGAACTATCTGGTCGGAAAGACAAGAAGACCTCGAACGGCGTTTACTAGCCAACAACTGTTAGAACTGGAACAACAGTTTTCCTCCAATAAATACTTGTCCCGTCCAAAGCGATTTGAAGTCGCCACATCTCTGGGTTTGACAGAGACACAAGTGAGTTGCTGGAACGTAACTACGCATGAATGACATTCTTCTCCCATTAAATTAATTCATCAGTTAACTCGGATGCTGAGGTGAAACTTAACTATGAGTAGTCTCGTGTTTGTTTATTAACCTTGAAAGATTTGCAAAGAAAGTGCGGATTGGGGAGACCTGGATTTGTTCTTACACACTCATGTTAGACGAGTTCGAAAAAAAAGCAAGAAGACAAGAGAAGATTGATGGTTTTGAATAAACTGAATAGGATCGGACAATCACTGCAGTAACACGAAGGAGAAAAAAGACACGAGTAAAACGAAGGGATAGCCGGTCAGCATCAACAACACTCGGTCCCTAACCCGTAATATCAGCATGCAACAGGTGGCAGTATTGAAAAATCAGACTGATTGTGGCTGCCAATCGAGTGAAGAAAAAATGGTGTTGTCCTAAACTTTTGCTTAGGGTCTACGTTTGAACGTATCTCCTGGTTATGCTACCATCATAGTCGAGTGTCTCATACAAAAAAACACCGTGTTGTTCAGTGTATGTAATACATGAAAATCGAATAGCCTGGTTGATATCACATTTTCTATGAATTATAGTTTATTTTTTGTGAGCAAGGTCACAGTTTGTAACGTGTGGTTCGGTGAAATGAGAATAGGATGTGTTCAGACTGAATCACTTCAAACATGTTGTTAATACTTTTGGCATTGCCCGATTACCATGGGAAACTGAGTTTTATGGTGTGTCTTTTTTACCATTCGATTTATCCCGAGTGTTCTGTATGAGATATGGTCTGGAAATTGAGTAGTTTAAAGTAAATGCACAATACCACGTTAAACATTATTGAAACTTTGTGATGGTGAAACGTACGGAGCATATAAGTTAATAAATTATGTGATTCATTGTCCTCCTCGAACTTTGAGGAGTGATTCAGTATAATCCTGAGGCTACATTGAGTGACCATCCATAACTTTTGCATGACGGACAGACAATCTTTAGTCTTCAACGATGCAATGGGAGAATATACGTGACACGGGTGTGTTACTCTGTTTTTGTTACTTACAGTCGGGAGCCACTGTTTGAAACCAAGTACTCCCAACTTCTAAAGCTCGGTGTATCAGCTCACTGCCTGTTAATTCATTCAGTAGGTTCCATATCTACGTATCCTTTGCAGTTTGAGAACTAGAACTTACAAAAGTTTAAATTCAGACAACACAAACCACAATGGTCATAATATGAAAATGTCACACACCACTTACTAAGTTCTACCATTCGGTAGGTACACTAGTCTCCCTGAAGTTCCTAGACGGCATTACAATTTTGTGAGCTACCGTTACATGAATAGTGTGTATGTGCTTGTCACAGACGACTGATTTCGGAGCTTTTGACACTCATCAGTAATGACCACTCGGTGAAATCTGACCACATATCGTACTATAGAAATGGCGGATGTTGAAAGTTACGGATACAAAGCCATTTGGAAGTGAGCTGCGCAGTTTACCTTCGATTCAATAAGCTGCGGACATCAGTGTGGATTCTATGCTGTGTAGGAGCTTGGGGGTAGACTGTCTGTTCGCAGGGTTCCAGCTGGTACATTTAACACATGCACTGAGGTACAGACCCCATTAAGTTTGAACTAAATGACACAAATTACTTGCAAAACTCGGCACAAGATCTGTGTCAAGAACGCTGAAATCAGTCATGTGCTTCGGGCAACTTGTGACCATTAAAGACTTATTACCCATCTTGAAATATTTCAGCGAATAACCCGTTTAAACTGCTAATGAAGCAGTGGGCTATTGTTGTGACGTTCGTGAATGTTAAGCTTTCTATCTAATGTCGATTTAAACTTTCACATTGGAAAAACCTGGAAGATGACGTCCACTGATTTGTCGTCGTTTGCGTTAGTTCTAAATATTATGACATTACTCGTAAGTTTTGCTGTTATCAGAGCCCTCTACTGTAGTGCATGTTCTGGCAGTGACCTCACATAAGGTAATGCTGAATTGTTATACGCAAATGCGCAGCCACGTTAACTTGTGAGTAATGTCGAGGTAATCTCGACAAGAAACAGTAGCTCGCAGGCAAAGCTTACTGTGCGTTTGTATACGACAATCCAGTTGTGCATAATGTGAGATCAGTGGTGGCCCAGTGGTCAGTATGATCACGCCATGGGAGCATGACCAGGGTGATAACCGTGACTGTAGGAAGCACATACAGTAATGACAAACTTTAACAATAAAAATCTACAATGCTTTTTTCGAAGGATTCTAGCCAAACGGCTGTGGGAATGTGACAGCTATAATCAGCTGGGAGTGTGATTCACTTAATGTAAACCTCACCCTCTCACTACTCACCAGAAACATTAGAACTATACTGACGGAAGTGAGGGTGGCTTTTCAACTACGTGAGTAAGGCTTACGAAACGACCCCATCAACTACAACTAATTGTGATCAATGAGGGTCTCCAACCTTCATTATCAGTAGTTTTAAATGCTTGTATTCAACCTACTTGTGTTTATTAACACCCTAGGAGTTATGGTCCACCGTGGCAACAATCGATGAGATACTGATTTAATCGAACAAGTCAATAATGATTTCTTCCAAGTAGTCCAAGCAATAAATCACTTACCCGGGAAGAAACTACTAATTATTATGCTCTCCTTCAACCGGACTGGGCTCGATGGGGACAGTGCCAGATCTCATTAAGTAACTTTCCTTGATTTCAGCTTTATTTCCGTAGAGTGCAATGTAAAACGGGATCGACTGCCTCTCAAATCATATTGCACTTTTCTATGTCCAGTCTCAATTACTTGAACAGATTTGTCCTCAGAATGTAGGTCAATGATTTACGTCACACCACTTTTGATCAAGATTTTTTCTAAGCATGAGATTACTGAGGTATTTATCCTAACCAAGACAGTTATGACATCCCTTCGCTCATATTGATTGTGTACATCCTCACAGGGGATTAGCTACCGAATGAGAATTCAATTAATGTTTCATCATATGTGTCACTATTAGGTTGGTCAACAAACAACGCAGTCAAAAGAACTGTGCGATACATACTTTCGTATGCTTGTTCCCGTGCGATACAAAGCGAATGTGGTATGTAATCGCACTACTACAGCAACGCAGCGAATTAGCAAACATCTGACAAACAGGCTGCCAAAATGGCCAGTCCAAAGGATACACAGTTCAGTATGGGCAATCACAAACCAAAGTACACATTCTTTCATCTAGATGGGAATAATCTTTTCTCTCTGCAATACTGATTAAGCATCGATTAACTGTCCGTCTATATGGGTATTATTGTAGCAAAAGTCCTTCAGTGTTCAAGTGGTATGCTCCCGCGCCAAGTGCGTGCTCGCGTTTTTGACCGGGAATTCCAGTCCACAACACAGCAGCGGTTTTCATTCACACGTCGTGTCCACTTTGGCCTGGATTATGTGCATAGCTGACGCCTTACATCATGGGTTTTCTGGCTTCCATTCCTCGTCTGTTAGTCCGATTTTGTTGAACGATGGCTTATCCGGTCGTCCATGTTGTTCGTAGTCCAGTCGCCATGGGTTTTGAACATACCTTACCACCACGTTGAGATATTCCGCCGGGTGTTGGAATATTCGTGCCTCCTATTTGGCCACCCGCCACACTATGCCTAAAAGATAATATGCCCAGATTGCCGTTGTCGGTACCAAAGTGCCAGACATTAGTATTGGTGGACACGTTGGCGTCGTGTGCACGAGGATATGAGTTTATCTATCAGTCCAAATATGAGCATGCACTACCGATTTGCCTCGTATTTTCAGTAGAGTCAGCGAAAATTCTTGCTATGTAAAGAGAGAGACGGCAACCAAATGTAAGTGGTATGCAACTTGTACCAACCAGAAGTCAGTGACCTCGAAGTCAGTTAGAACTAGGTATTCAGGAACTTTTTTTCATTAAGAAGGTGTCGGTCATCGTTGGAAGTTCTTCACTAATGGGTTAGCGTTTATCTGGATGTCCAAGTCCCATTTAAGTACACATTCACCAACGAAGTATTCACAGAATACCATTTTCGCCGCACATTGCTGTCTTCCATAACAACAGAAATGTTAATTTTTTATCCGGTTCGCTCGGCAGAATTGTTCACCCATCCGCCATTCTTTTTGTAGATTCGTTAGCGCTCATTTGATATCCACTGGACATACGGTTCCCCTGTAGTCTTTGAATGGGGAATCTGAAATTCCTTTACAGCGATGCAACCATAATTAATGCACAAGTTTCAGCAATATCATTATTTTATTCCATGTGATAACTTGCAAGCAATTAGCTGAAAAAAAACACTAGATTTTATAACATCGCCATCTTTTCTTAGAACTTTTCGAATCAACATCTAGCCTTGCAAAGAGATGTGTGTACAAGCTTCATCTAGGCGACACCTGAACGTACAATTATTCTGTAGTCCCTTACTCAGCCATAACTTTATAGGAGCTTACTGAACAACGAAGCGTTCAAAATAGTGAATCAATTGTTATTGTGTTTGTACGTTACTGAATTTAGCATTCTAAGGTTTACTTCACAACTTGAATTGATGTGGCTCACAGCTGATATCTCCTTATTATTGTGAGACTAGGGTTGGTTTTAGTAAATAAAAAATTTATCGATCCAGTTACCTTATACCAAAATGTCGAGTTTTAACCCTTAGATGGACAGAACCTTTTATGACTTGAACTGACATAAACGTATGACACATTATAAACTGTTATGCGTTCTTGGTCATCATAAAATCTACAGATGGTAGCATTAACTCACTTGATGTCCGGAAAGGAACCAGTATGAAAGCATCTATTTGGGTAACAACAAATCGTACTGTGTGGTTAAGTGTAGTGACCAACAGCAGTGAACAAAGAATCTGTTCGCTTCACGTATGTTGTCACCCTAGAGCAAAACTACCACTTCAACCAGTGTACTTAAAGTATTCGGTGTTGGGATTAGTACACTGACAATTCAGACTAAAGTCATTAGTAGATTCTGCACAGTTTCTTGAAAAGGCGATGTTATAAAAACGTGAAGTTCATTTGGTTTTCGCCTATTCTTAGACGAATGGTGAGCATTCAGTTGTGGATGGAAAGAGAATGTGAGGTATCTCAAGGGCAAATCCACTTAAAAAGCAGACACTTTTTCCTGAAAAACCTTGTTCGTCTCGAACAAGCAAATCTGTTACGACGAATGAGAGTAAAGTGCTATTTGGAAAGCATATGACATGCAGTATGTCAATTTATGCACACCTGAATAACATGATGTCCAATTAGCAGCGCGATCTCCTTCAATAATTAATCTAGACCATAAATGTTAGAACCTTCGGAAAAATCCTTTTTGGAGTTGTTATTGTTGTATGATAGCTTCGTTGGCGAGCAGTATGCTACTCATAATTTGGGAACACACTTGAAACTGAATGACAAGCGCTAACGCCAGGAAGATTATGAACGGGCAGCGACTATTGGAATAGTGTGCACGCGGTATGAGGGACGTGGCATCAGGACGGCAATGTACTGCCGCCCAGTGTGCGTGATTACACGTCAACCTTGTAAGTTAGTGCACGCGCTTTAGCATAGCCTGTACACCGTTTTGTGTAACAAACGCGAAACAGTGTCTACGCTTATCTTTTCTAATAGTGATAACTGAATGAGTAAAAATGTCTGATTGTCAATTTATGATGATACTCCACGAGAATGAGCTGTCGCGGATATTCCTGGTTCTACTTGGTGGCCTAATTTAGATTGGATGTATCCCATTCAAATATGTGCTGATGAGTTGCTTCAATAAGCTCAATCCTATTAATGTAAACATCGACCGAAATAGTGTGAACTTGTTGTACAACATGAATTTCTCTGTTCGGATCTGGGTGCGATTATTTCCACCTGCAAATAAAGAACAATCTAGTTGCAGAGAGTCTGCTTGATAGAGAATATCATAAACCGATTCATCAGTGTTACTTGTTTCGATTTTCTTGAGATTGCGGTTGCTGAGCCTTAGGTCAGCCATTTTGTAGCCAGTATCTACTGAATCAACAACGAGAAAGTGGAGGGAAATATAGCGGTATATCGAGGTGATAAATTTTAGTAACTCGGATTTCCAGATTCTTCAGACAGCATAACAACACAGCACCGACTGGATGTTACAGTCGGAAATCGAGTGACCTGCATTTAGCAGGGGCCATTGCTAGTCAGCACTGATACAGGTTGTCAGCGTGATTCCCCTTGGTTCGTCCAGTGTAAGTTAACGTCAAAACAACCTTCTGACATTTTTGTCTGTAAAGAAATGTACTAGTCAATGATGGCTTTTATGTTTGACTCCATCCTTGGAGCCATTGCGAAATACCATACAATAATCAAAAGATGCTCTTGTGTCGGGTTTCCTGGGTTTTTGTCAGCAGTTACCATAATTGGAAAATATTAGCTGATTTCCAAATATGTTTCTTCATGCACGAGGTAAAACTTAACTTGCGTAAAAAATGTGGTTTGCCACATGATCGGAAAAGTATATTGATTTAGAACTACGACAAAATTATTTAGTTTAAGTACGTCAAGGACTGCTATCAGTGTAACCATCACTGTGCATGAGTGGGTCATTCCAGGCGCCAACGATTCTGCTGATCGCTGCCTTCCCATATTGCGATCGCCTCGTCCACGAAATCCAGAGTCGTGCAGAACATTTCCGTACAACCTTGCATGCAAAACAGTTGAAACATTCAGCTTCGCAAATGCGTGAACTAACTTCTTACCGACTGCGTTGGAGAATTCTGTACAACCGTTGTCTATGGAGCTGATCAGAATGTATGGGGTGGTGAGTAACCGACAGCACAGATCTGTTATAAACAAGTACAATTTATTTGGGACATACTCAGTTTGCGAGGACGGGTCCGACTAAAGATTTCGTGTAGGTTATGGTGAAGCACGAACTGAAGTTAACAGGCCTTTCTTTGCAAATGTTGTTTGTCAAATGTAGTTGTTTAACTTTATTGCTTTGTGGTTAGCATACGACAATTGCCGCCTTAGATCATCTCTGTTAAAAGCTTTTTTAACTGAGTCTCAGAAATTGTGTTTATTTCTCTTAATAGGTAAAAATCTGGTTTCAGAACCGCCGAATGAAATGGAAACGTTCACAGCGTCCCGAGAGAAGTCCACAGCAATCACCGGCCTCAGAAGAAGATGCAGATATGTCTGCGGAATATCAGTTGCTCTCAGACCAGACAACTAAAACTGATCAGTCCAATCATGAAGAAGATATTAATTGCTGATCTTTTAACTCTGACTTCAGAATGTTTATTTATTTAGAATGCATCCCTCTAACCCATTTAACTTGCTACTTTACAACAAAATATTTCCTTTGATAACAGACTACTTGAAGTGTAAA
>QNGE01009763.1:0-11963 GCA_008508345.1 Paragonimus westermani
GCTCTTGTGAAAACCACAGAGGAATTAGTTTGACTCCAGTCATTTCTAGGGTTCTAGCATCCATTATACTTTGTCGACTCCCTGCAGCTCGAGAGGTAAACATTAGGGAAGAACAGGCAGGGTTTCGCCCCCGGCGGAGATGTGTAGATCACATTTTCACTCTTCGTCAAATTTTGGAGCAGCGTCATGTGTACCGCCGGCCAACAATTGTTGTATATCTCGGCTATAAAAGTGCGTTCGATTCAGTGGATCGATCTACAGTTTTACAGTCGCTCAAACGCAGATGTGTGCGAACTAATTACGTGAATATACTATAGGCACTCTATTCCCATACCTCAGCTCAAGTTAGGGTTCACGGTGAAGTGTCTGACAGTTTCAGCACCATGAGCAGCGTACGTCAAAGCTGTCCGCTCTCACCATTTTTGTTTAGTTTCGTCATAGACGAACTAATGAAGGATTGTCTGCGTCACTCACAAGATGCCGGCGTGGACCCCCTACCTGGTGAAAGACTGACTGATCTTGATTATGCTGACGACGAGGTGTTGCTGTTTGACAACTTACAATCGGCACAAGTAATGCTAGACGCTATTTCGCGTTCTGCTAAATACTTCGGAATGCGCTTTGCAGCCTCAAAATGCAAAGTGCTTCTGCAGGATTGCTGTGACCACGTCGATTTGATGTTGGATAATGTAGTCATGGAGGTTGTTGACCGGTTTGTATACCTGGGAAGCTGCATCAGCAGCGGTGGAGGTGTAGGGAATGAAATAGAAGCGCGTATCTCTAAGGCTAGGGCGGTATTCGCTAACTTGAGGCATCTCTGGCGACAGAGGTGTATTTCTCTGAAGCTTAAAGGTCGTGTATATAAGACAACGGTGAGGGCCGTATTACTTTACGGCAGCGAAACCTGGCCGCTCAGGGTAGAAGACGTGAACCGTCTTCAAGTATTTGACCACCGATGTCTGCGTTCAATCGCTCGTATCGGGTGGCATCAGCGCGTAAGTAACGAGGAGGTTAGGAAGCGGGTGTTTGGTAGTGATTGTCAGACGAGTTCTCTTGTCCAATCTCTACGTTTACACAGGCTTAGATGGTTAGGTCATGTATTAAGAATGCCAGTTAGTCGTCTTCCACACCGAGCACTATTCGCTGACACTGCGACCGACTGGTGTAAGGTGCGAGGTGGACAGACAATGACCTGGCGTAGGGAAATGAAGTCGTTCACGAAGGGGTTGGCCACTCTAGATCGAGTTCGTCTCCCGGGCTGGGGTCATTGCGGTTGGGTCATTGTGGTTGGAGACCTAGGTGAGATGGCGGCTAATCGAGCTCAGTGGCGTGAATGTTGTCGTTGTTTGGCCGAGTTTTCTGCGAAGTGAATGCATTTAATGACGGGGGACAGTAAAAGCCGTAAGGAAGCTGTCTCGCTGATCACGCCTTACTCTCACTTGTAGCTCGGTTGTTTGTTTGCAAGGTGTAGGCACCTTGATGCTGAATGTTTGAATATGGACGTAGTCATTTTCAGTAGTTAGGTCTCTTCCCGTCCCCTTCTTTTTTCCTTCTCTCCTATATATAGAGTTTGCTTTTTCTTCATGGTTGTGTGGCAGTTAAGCATTAGTGTGAACCACTGATCTATTGCTGTCTATGATGATGATGATGAAGCATCTTAACATGTGGTGTGCGTAGTGTTCATGTTAGCTTTTGACCAACTTGCACTTCACATATTTACATACCCAGTAACATGGGTTTGTTGGAAGCATGTTCAAAAGGTGCGATTCTGAGGCAACGATATAGTTTCCCTGAAACATACTTCTTCACAGCAAAAGTGTGACCGTTGTGAGTTTTCTCAGACTTTGTTCAATGCACTCAAACAATTTGCTTTGCCACCAGATAAGCGTTTCTCAAAAACGTATTCCTCGAATGCCAGTGGAACAAATAATCATCAAAAGAAGAACGAAAATGTACAGAAACGTTGTCTGAATCAAAGCACCCACATCGAAATAGGCGGCAAACTTAAACAGAATGACATCATCAGTAACCGAACGCAATGCAAACAACGTGTATCCATGACCGAATTACAGAGTACGGACCCTGAGATAAAGCGGTTATCATATGCTTAAATGCAGCACTTGAGGAATATGAATTAAGAGCTTCACACATGACAATGTTTTGTGTGTAGACATCACTGTGGACGTGCTACTGTGGTGGTCCAAGGAACGTAGCTGCCATACCAGGTGTGATACAAGAAGACTGCCAAGTGAACAATCACGAACACTGATGCAGAGGATCAACTACGATGCTGAGTGTCATACCTCTATAGTGAGGTCCTCCTGAACCACACAACAACCAATCAGATAACGTTATATTCACTACTGACAACTCATCAGGAGTGTCCAATGTGATTCACATTTAATAAATGTTCGCAAAAACATTCCATTTCTGATGGGCTCAGTATCACCCAGTAGTTGGTAAATAGCCAGGTCGTATTTGTCTTCACATCGTAATATGAAGAAAAAATACAGGTATTGAGGTATTGAGGATGGACCACATGAGGTTAAGCACTCGTTTTTTGATTAACCTTCGGAGAAATTAGCGGGCTTAGTCGTGCTAATCCTTTGGACCAAGGTTTCGCTTTCTCCACCTGAAGGCGGAAAATTCGAAGGCTACCAGGCACATTAACTCCTGATCACTCCAAAGTGGCTCTCTGGTGTTTAAAAAAATACATTCCACCATGACACGTTGAAGAGACCCACACAAACCACATCGATCATTGTAGTTTGTGTTTGCTTCTCGACCTTCGAATTCGACGTGTGCTCGGTGTGCACCCCAACCACGTGAGTTTTGTTTAAAGTTAACCTGGAACTACCTCTTCTTTGTTTTACTGATGATCATTCTGCATCTACTCCATATTTTGAAATCCGCGTCCTCCGTACCAACACTGTTAGCTAGTTATCGTCTTATCATGCACCGCAAAAATCTTTCTCGTTGCCTTTCCGAAGGCATGTTGATGCGTTGTTGCCGGACATGTTATGTGCAACAATAGCCGTAAATCATTTACGTCGCTGGAATGATGTTGGTGAATGCTTATTATTAGGTAAATCCTTGGTTAGGTCACAATGAATTAAAATCAAAAGGGCTATCGGTTTCGCAACGTCTTGACCCTCTCGGAGAGTCTTTATCAAGCGATTAGAATCAGAAAATTCACATTGTACAGGCTTCAAACGAGGTAGGCATTAACTGGCACGTGTTTATGTGTTTAACATGCGGTGTGTAGATAGACTACTGATAGGATATATTGATTCGCGGTTCACTTGAGGTCACCACGTGACGATCCCAGGTGCAAACAAGGACAGAACGTTGCGAACCGAGAGCGCAAATGGCATAAGGGTTATTCATTCGGAAAACCTGTAGATGGTGTTTCAATTGGACATCCGAAAAACTCATTTGCACACGTAACTAGTCTCAGAACGTCCCGTTGACCATGAGCGCTAATGCTCAGTTTCTTCACGCAGCGAAAGCTATTCTGTGCGATGCTTCCCATATTTGTTCCGCGTCCATTTTGGCGTTTAAATCGATGGTGTGGCGTCACTACTGGATAGTGGTGGTGTAATTAGTATAGTGCAACCGTCCGTCTTCACTACACTCCTAACCCACGAAGATTGTTTCAGTTGCAACAAAAGCCGTTCCGGTTCTGTTCGTTTTCTCGACGATCTGCTTGCCAGCCTCAATGCTGTTGTCACACCTTTTGTGCATTCTGTTCTGATCGGAGTACCATACCGCTTACAAAACTGGCTTTCGTGCACTCGATGTTGATTTTCCTCATTCTTTATCAGATATACTGTGCCACGACATTCCATCACCACATACGGTCACCTCCACTTTGCTAGGAAATTCCTAGATCCGGGTCTTGTTGCCCCCACGCTCCACCGGTCTCGGTATTCAAACTTAAGCCCACGTTCAAACAGCCCGATGACCTAGCAGTTGACAGCATCTTGGAAACTTCTTGTGCGTTTGTCAAGTTTTGGTTGGTCAACCTCCAAGCTTCTGTTAATTCACGCGTGCTCACCCGTCAGTGTCTCCATAAACCAATCTCCTGATCGACTGGCAAGCTTGGCAAGCCCTCATACCTTAGCTCGAATGGCCACTTTCATAGGTCCGATGACAATCCGTATGAGCCAGCGGATGACATTCTTTCGCATTTGTCGCTCTCATCTGCGTCGGTATGACCGGTACGTTTATTCCCTCCCGCAGTTGGCGCATTAGAACTCCGGCAATATTCAACCGCAAGTCTGACCAGTACATTCTGAAAGCCTTCATCTTCGGATTCCTCTCATCTTTACGCGGTTGTTCTCCTGATAGTAATTGGTCAATCAACGCTCGCATCGCTGTGTCCATCCCCCGTGCTGCTTGTAACCTTCCGGGGTCACTATCCAATTCGATACTTTTAGCTCCGACCACGTCCTTGTGGATCTCATTCAGGTGTTGCGTTCGGGAAAGCAAATCAGGCATATAGTTCTCTTTTCCGGCTACATGGCGAGTTGTGAAGTCGCACGGTTATAGTCGTAAAGCCCAACGACCCAGCCTTCCTCAGGGGTCCTTCGCCGATTTAATCCACTCCTGCGGTTTGTGGTTGGTCTCCACATGGAAACGTCGGCCGAGCAAGTACCGTCTCCATTTTTCCAAGGCCCATACATTTGCTGAACACTCCTTCTCTGTCGTTGAATAGTTTCGTTCAGCAGGACTCAGCACCCAACTGGCGTATTCCACAACACTGTCTTCCTGCTTCAGTACCGCTCCGATTCCTACATCACTCGCATCCGGTGCGACAATAAAGCTCTGTCNGTCTTCCTGCTTCAGTACCGCTCCGATTCCTACATCACTCGCATCCGGTGCGACAATAAAGCTCTGTCCAGTCACTGGCAATTTTAGGATCAGCTGTCCTTTTTTCACCAATCTTTGGATCTCGACAAACGCTTGATTGGCTTTATATGATCAGTGAAACTGAGAATCTTTCTTCAGAATTTCGTATAATGGACTCGCGCGGTCATGAAAGTCCTTGACGAGACGGCTGTAGAACCCAACGCGACTGGGAAAATGTCGCAACATCCTCTTCGATGTTTGCACTGGGCAGTGGCTGGACCTCCCCCTGATCGACCTTGTGACTGAAAAGTACTACCGCTTGTTTCGCCAGTTGGGACTTTGAACTATTGATTAGTAAGCCGGCTTTTTCAATCTTTCGCAGCGCCGTTAAAATGTGTACTGTATGTTTCGTCTCATTCGCGCTGTAAATGACGATATTGTCTCCACAGACAATAGTGTTGCTCACTCCGTCCAGCACCGTCAGCATCAGTCTTATGAACATGAAGGGACTCCTGAGAGTGCGAACGCTGTTTCATCTCGGTCCGATCGCTTGATTGGGACCTGCCAATATTCGGACCGTGAGTCCAACACTGTAAATACTGAGGCTTTCTGTAGCTTGTCAAAAATCTCCGCCATCGCTGGGACTGCTACGACTTTATTGATCGTAATCTCGTTGAGCCACCTGAAGTCGACAAAATCGAAATTTACCATTAAGCTTCTTCACCACCAGGACGGGAGAATTGAACAGGCTATCGGCCTCCTCAATTATTTCTTCCTTCAACATGTCCTTCACTTGTCGTCCAATTTCCGGCTGCGAATGTACTGGAGTTCTTCGGGGGCCGAATGGTCGAAATCGTCTTGACTCGATAGAGATTTCACGTTCAACCCAGTCACAATAGCCATACGAGTTCTGACCCGCAGTGAACAATCTCTGAAATTTGCCTATCACTTCATTCAGCAGCTGATTGTCACAAGTTGCTATTGCTCTGTGTACGTTCACTTCCGTTTGTTCAAATTAAGGTTTACGCTTTCTCACTAATGTAACCAACCCATACTTCGTTACGAGCTTACCATCCTTCAAATCAGTCACGACCTCAACGCAGTCAGGAAAACCCGCCCCCAAGATAGTCTGACGTGCGTCCGGGGAAATGACAGAAGGTTGTTTGGCTACGTGGCGATCGATTAGGACAGCATATTCTTCCAGACCATCAACTTCGAGAGCAAACCCACCGACCGTTTGAACTACCATCGCAAATGGCTGCACACTCTTGCCTGCCCTTCGTCCAATCAATGAAATCGCGGCCCCAGTGTCAATCAAACAGTACTCCAAGCTACCACTGACTTCTAACCTAGCCTGAACTGCCGTCTTATCAACCGCCCCCTATTATCGGATCCTCCTTCCCAAACAAAGAACAGTCGACGAAACGCTTACTTGAGTACCACTTTTCTTGCCGAGTGGGCAAAATCTTCGCCAGTGTCCACGTCTTCCGCGTCTGTAACAGATATGGTCACGGTTCTCCTTCTTCACCTTCAAAGCGGCCACGTCCTGAGTCCACTTTTCCACTGCGCTTCGAAGGTCATTCAGTTCACTTGGTTCACTTGTTTCCAACTCGTTGACTGTCGCGGAATTTTCTGCCAGCAATTATTGAGCTGCATCGGCTAACTGTTCCAGCGTCACGGGATGTGCGATGAGAGCAACCCTGAGCTGATCCCGGACTGTTGGTGGCATTCCGTCTAACAACTGTTCCCACAGCTGACGTTGTTGTGAGTCCAAGGCTCTTGACAACGCTACCCGCAAGGACATAGCGTAAACAAGAGCGTCGCCTCCTGGTGCAAGCCGGGTACCCTTGAACCGCCTCACTGCCTCCTGGCAGTCGGCGGAGCTGTCGAATCCGGCGACCAGCACCTCCATTGTTGCAGCAAACTCCAGCTTCGCAGGGCCCCCTTAATGCCGCATCCAGCATCGTCTTCGCCCTGCCCTTGAGCAGCATCCGCAGGGCCGCTAGCTTCACCCGGTCACCGTCGGCTTGTGGTGATACGTTGAGAAACTATTGATAAATTTATAGAATACATAAATTCCCTCCATCAGCACATCAAATTTACGATTGAGCGCGAATCAGTGGACCAGGAGCTGAGTTTTCTAGACTGCGGAATACGCAAGAGATCCGNTGTTCAGCAAATGTATGGGCCTTGGAAAAATGGAGACGGTACTTGCTCGGCCGACGTTTCCATGTGGAGACCAACCACAAACCGCAGGAGTGGATTAAATCGGCGAAGGACCCCTGAGGAAGGCTGGGTCGTTGGGCTTTACGACTATAACCGTGCGACTTCACAACTCGCCATGTAGCCGGAAAAGAGAACTATATGCCTGATTTGCTTTCCCGAACGCAACACCTGAATGAGATCCACAAGGACGTGGTCGGAGCTAAAAGTATCGAATTGGATAGTGACCCCGGAAGGTTACAAGCAGCACGGGGGATGGACACAGCGATGCGAGCGTTGATTGACCAATTACTATCAGGAGAACAACCGCGTAAAGATGAGAGGAATCCGAAGATGAAGGCTTTCAGAATGTACTGGTCAGACTTGCGGTTGAATATTGCCGGAGTTCTAATGCGCCAACTGCGGGAGGGAATAAACGTACCGGTCATACCGACGCAGATGAGAGCGACAAATGCGAAAGAATGTCATCCGCTGGCTCATACGGATTGTCATCGGACCTATGAAAGTGGCCATTCGAGCTAAGGTATGAGGGCTTGCCAAGCTTGCCAGTCGATCAGGAGATTGGTTTATGGAGACACTGACGGGTGAGCACGCGTGAATTAACAGAAGCTTGGAGGTTGACCAACCAAAACTTGACAAACGCACAAGAAGTTTCCAAGATGCTGTCAACTGCTAGGTCATCGGGCTGTTTGAACGTGGGCTTAAGTTTGAATACCGAGACCGGTGGAGCGTGGGGGCAACAAGACCCGGATCTAGGAATTTCCTAGCAAAGTGGAGGTGACCGTATGTGGTGATGGAATGTCGTGGCACAGTATATCTGATAAAGAATGAGGAAAATCAACATCGAGTGCACGAAAGCCAGTTTTGTAAGCGGTATGGTACTCCGATCAGAACAGAATGCACAAAAGGTGTGACAACAGCATTGAGGCTGGCAAGCAGATCGTCGAGAAAACGAACAGAACCGGAACGGCTTTTGTTGCAACTGAAACAATCTTCGTGGGTTAGGAGTGTAGTGAAGACGGACGGTTGCACTATACTAATTACACCACCACTATCCAGTAGTGACGCCACACCATCGATTTAAACGCCAAAATGGACGCGGAACAAATATGGGAAGCATCGCACAGAATAGCTTTCGCTGCGTGAAGAAACTGAGCATTAGCGCTCATGGTCAACGGGACGTTCTGAGACTAGTTACGTGTGCAAATGAGTTTTTCGGATGTCCAATTGAAACACCATCTACAGGTTTTCCGAATGAATAACCCTTATGCCATTTGCGCTCTCGGTTCGCAACGTTCTGTCCTTGTTTGCACCTGGGATCGTCACGTGGTGACCTCAAGTGAACCGCGAATCAATATATCCTATCAGTAGTCTATCTACACACCGCATGTTAAACACATAAACACGTGCCAGTTAATGCCTACCTCGTTTGAAGCCTGTACAATGTGAATTTTCTGATTCTAATCGCTTGATAAAGACTCTCCGAGAGGGTCAAGACGTTGCGAAACCGATAGCCCTTTTGATTTTAATTCATTGTGACCTAACCAAGGATTTACCTAATAATAAGCATTCACCAACATCATTCCAGCGACGTAAATGATTTACGGCTATTGTTGCACATAACATGTCCGGCAACAACGCATCAACATGCCTTCGGAAAGGCAACGAGAAAGATTTTTGCGGTGCATGATAAGACGATAACTAGCTAACAGTGTTGGTACGGAGGACGCGGATTTCAAAATATGGAGTAGATGCAGAATGATCATCAGTAAAACAAAGAAGAGGTAGTTCCAGGTTAACTTTAAACAAAACTCACGTGGTTGGGGTGCACACCGAGCACACGTCGAATTCGAAGGTCGAGAAGCAAACACAAACTACAATGATCGATGTGGTTTGTGTGGGTCTCTTCAACGTGTCATGGTGGAATGTATTTTTTTAAACACCAGAGAGCCACTTTGGAGTGATCAGGAGTTAATGTGCCTGGTAGCCTTCGAATTTTCCGCCTTCAGGTGGAGAAAGCGAAACCTTGGTCCAAAGGATTAGCACGACTAAGCCCGCTAATTTCTCCGAAGGTTAATCAAAAAACGAGTGCTTAACCTCATGTGGTCCATCCTCAATACCTCAATACCTGTATTTTTTCTTCATATTACGATGTGAAGACAAATACGGATATATATATATATATGATGCGTGGTGACCCATAAGTTCTCTCGAATCAGAATGCTGAATGATAATTGCTGAATATAGTAGTTAATGTCATGCTGTCAAGGAGCTTGGTGGAATATAGGTCTTGCTGATGAGACTTTTTGAAGACTACCTCTAAGCTGTTTGGAACTTCCTGTTCATCTCCATTGGATAAAATCGATTTCTCTATGGAGGAACTGTTTTTGGATTGAAGAATGTGGTTCAGCAGCAAAAGTGCACTTTTGGGTTGTGTGCTTGTGACGAATGTGTTAGTCGATATTAATTGAGTCTGATGACTCAATAAATTACATAATCGAATCGTTCTTGAGCAATTCAATCACTGCATTCATTTGGAAGTGAGCACGTCATTAATGTTGCTATTACACTGGTCACTAATACATTATCTATCTCTGTTGCTGCTGTGAGCATAATATGTTCTTTCACCGACGTGTTTATTTACCAGATTTCATTCACGGCCTACGTTCACTACGGTAGTATAGGATTCGCATTCAGTACAGCTGATTTAGTTCTATCCAAACATCAGGCCACACTCGTCTGCGCTTAATTTGAGGTCAATGAAACAGGGAACAGCACAACTGTGTCATGGGAACCTGGACTGAAATTTAAGTCCCGATCGCGGCAAGGATGTGCATCATTGGGTACAAGCTAGACTCCAGCGCTTTTTTAAGACGATCTGTCCAAAAGTACATCAGAATATGAATGAAGCGATCCAGTGTAGATATGACGTCAACTTATGGCAATTAAATCTGTAGCCTGCTAGGCTGTCTAACAGGTTACTCACTCGTCCGGTTAATATGGACTGAGGGATAATTCGCTCACTACTTTACCTTCTGTCTCAAGTGGAAAACGACTGAATGCTGGGCAACTGGAGGCCATTACATCTGGGAATCCGCGTCGCTGCGCAGGCTGGTAAGCTCGCTCAGCGCGTAACTAGCTATCTAAACGTTTTGCTTGTTGTTAACAATCTGCATTATAATTTATGTGAACTGTCAGGTAGAAACTGATTACAGGTGAGTCGGGCACTAGCAGACGGGCAAAATCTAGATAGGGAGATAATACCGACAACCTGGTTAAAACCCAAAGCTCAAACCTGACCGCTGTAATCACAAAAGTCATCATCCCACCTAACTTTTAGCAGGACACAGAAGCGTGAATCGCTGAAGTCTCATGAGAAGAGTGAGAGATGTAACTGCAAACACCACAGTATACGATGGAGACTTACGGCATGAAAGCTTCTTGGATGAAGCCAAGCAATTGTTTTCCCACCATAATTATGACCAGTTGGAGAAACAGTTCGAACAGACAATCTCCTTCGTCGCACTTTACCCAAAGCAATGTTTGGAAAGCAGGGAGAAAACAATAAGACAAAAGTCAGATGAAAAAACAAAGAATAAGCTAACAGTCCTACCTGGTAATATTAGTTAGATGAATCACAACAAAAAGGCACCAAAAGATAGGTTAATTAAATTATGCCGCGTATGTACTGTGGTCTTTTACCGGTTATAGGTCGCTTCAGCATGACTCCGGTTGAGGGTATCGTTTCACTCGGCCAAACCAAGACGCTCCAGTTGAACAGAATCTTCAAAAACCATCTTAAACAGAAGAGAACACTTGATTTTTTGTTCATTTCGGAGAACAGAGAAATGAATTTCATTCCGAGAAGTCCAGTCCCTTCTAGGAGAGTTCTGTTCAGCGCGGAAGAACTGAATGCAGCCCGAATTGGGACGAATTGAGTTTAAATGTGAACTTTGACTTCATTGTCAAAAAACTCAGGAAACATTTTTATGAGGCCCATGTACGTCCAATCGAAAGGCAACTACCTGCTTAGTATCACGAACAATCCATACAAAAAACTTTCCGACCGAAGTGGATATTAACGACAGAAACAGACATCATCCAATTCAGTTCTAAAGCCTCGGGTTTCGAGATAAAACTAACCGCCGTAAGTTGGATCATATGAAAATGAAATGCGTGCATCAGCTAAAACTAATTACTTTGGGAATTATACGGTATAGCCCAATTGGATGCCACCGTAGTCAAAGTAGATAAAAAGCAACCTTCATGGAAAAATGGGACGGTGAATCTCTGGATGGTAAAATACTTAAATATTCAACAATGGGGGAAGATATCGTGCATATATTACCTTAAATTCACGGAAAAATGTTGGTACAAAATGCAGAGGACACTGGACGACTGAGTGTACAACTAAATTAAACTATCCGTAATACAAGTACACATCACTGTCTTCAAAATCATGCGGTTGTGCTTTCAACCGAGCGCTGTAAATCATTTCTTAAAATTACTAATGTTAAAAAATGTGACTGTTCTGAGGGTTGAAAATGCACCTTTTGTAAAGTGAAACCCAACTCATTAACTTGAACTAATGGGAACCACTCGAGTTTGTGCTAACAAATTGTATGAACGAGCTGGCGTCCATCCATCCGCTCAAGTACCTAAGCGACAGATTATTTTTCCGATTGCATGGCACTTATGCACCAGCATCCACAATTCGTGCGTTGTTATCACAGCTGATCAGGTTATCGTCTGGGCGACAGTACGAACGAGAGCAAACGTCAATCTCAAACTCTCGGACATTCTTGATTCAATTAGAACAAGGTTCCGGTGTGCCTCATGTGAAGAAATGCAAGTAAGCTGGCCAATTCATCACGTTTGGTAAAATAAAC
>QNGE01009764.1:0-11962 GCA_008508345.1 Paragonimus westermani
TTGCTTCGTACACAACAGTCCACAATCTCTGAGGGAACACCCCAAACCAATTCCCTCGTGTACACAACAGAGCGCTAGAGGACGGTAACTCTACGNCTCTAGGCCTGACACCTCCACAGCCAACTCAGCTTAAAGGATTGTATATGGCTGCGTTCGTACTCGTCTTTATTCGCGGAATTCATTTGATTCTGGCTCGCCCAGTCGAGCCGACTGACCATTTTTGTCAGTCCATGGTGTGTGCTGTCACACCTAGGGGGTAGTCAGCCCCCTAATAGACATGCCGAACAAGATCACATCATAATTTCAGGCACCCAAAATGGACCTAGAGGAATTTTGGGCACCGATCGGCTGACTATGTGATATCATATTATTACACATGTACGTATTGTAATATCTGGTAATAATAATCTTATATTGTTAGATAATTAATTAATATCATTACATATTTGTGATTATTTTCATTATATAGGCATTAGAGTTATGTATTTTGATTACGATATGCAATATTATATATCATGTTAATCTCATGTATAATATATAGTAATGTATTACAAATAACATTACATATCGTCATTATTCATATAATATATATTGTTACATTATATACATAGTATATATATTAAATAATATTATTGTTACATATGGGATATTATAGTAAGATTATTATAATAAACTTATGGTTTAATTTAGTATTTATATATAATATAATAGTAATAGTAATCATAATGAATTTTGGTCTACAGTAGGATCATACTATCTTATAGTATATTATTATTGCTATTATTATTACTATTATGATTATCATTATTACTTATGTACGTTTTGTAATATCTAGCGAAAACAAACTTATATTGATATATTATTATCATAACCACTGTATTACTATTGCTATTATTATTATTATTCTTAATACATACGTACCTGTGTAATAATAATATGATTACTATAATAATATTCTTATTATAATATCACATATATAACAATAATATCATTGAATATATATTTTGTATATAATGTAATATTATATATTATATGAATAATTACGATATGTAATGGTATTTGTAATATTTTACTATACATAATACATAAGAATAATATGATATATAATATTGTATATCGTGAACAAAATACATAACTTTAATGGCTATATAACGAAAATAATCATAAATATTTAATGGTTATAATGATAATAAAACAATGTAAGATTATTATTACTAGACATTGCAATACGTATATATGAGATAATATGATATCATATAATACCATTGATAATATAATATATGTACATAATATGATAGAAACATATATTGTAATACACATCCTATACATTGTCTGCCTATAGTCAGCCGATCAATGCCCAAAGTTTGTCTAAGTCCATTTTGGGTGCTTAATATTATAATGTGATCTTGTTCGGCATGTCTTATAGGGTGGCATGGTCCTACTGGGGCCAAAATATGGGTCGGTCCATAGTAGGCCGATGGGTACCCAAAATTTGTTTAAGTCCATTTTGGGTGCCTGAAACGGTATCTGATCTTGGTATAAGTCAGTGGTACAAGTCAGTGGTACAAGCAGGTAGGGGGGACGAGGAAGAGAAAAAAGGTAATGGAACTTTTTTAGCGCCATGGCGCGCCGAAAACCGTGAAATTTTGAACAGCCATTATAATGTAATCTTGATGAAAAACCCACCAAAATTTGAGAAAACAGCGATTATAATGTTATCTTGATGAAAAGTTAAAAGGCTGAATCTAGTGTTTCCTCACAACTATCAACGATGATGCAAATGCTGCAAGAATTACTGAAGGATATGGCCCTTTTGAAGGAACGTCTCCAGCAACGTCGACTATTCCCCGATTTGGACGTTCAGGGTCAGGTTGTTGGTGAAATTCGCGCACATGCTCTACCCGTGAACACTGCACCTGCTTTCCGTGAGCTGGAAGACAATCTTCAGAGACAAACATTTCGAGAAATTGTGGTAAGTATACGAGTAATACTTCGAACACTTTTAGATGGACCATCTGAAATCCATGAGCGCTCCGTCTGCAAGGCTACTGCTTCGCTGTTGCATGAGGGAGACCATTGGATCCCAGTTCGCCGTGGAAATGACTTACGCTGGAGAAAGAAATAAAATCTCCTTCAAGGACTCCATCTTACGGCGTGTAATAGAAAGTTAGTGCAGTGTAAATGTAATTCAATATACCTCGAACATAAAAGCGGTCCTATCCCAGGAGAGGGACACAGAAACCGGGCAGAATGAACTACAAAAGTGGATGTTGTGTTGGTTTTATGACGCCCGTAACCGTGGAGGGAAATTTCGAATAAGAAAGCCACCAAGAAGAGATGAAGCAAGCATCGAACGAAATTAGGTTTTTATTTTCAACCGCGTTCATTTGTGCACACCCTAGGTCTCACTCAATTGGTCTATCACTTGCTATGAGGACAGGTTTGGAACCAGCACGAGTGACGTGAATGGGATACTAATGAACCTTGACCTGTGAAACTACGTGTCGTTTGTCGGTGTGTGATGCGTTTCAACATGATTTTGATTCTCAACCGCGTTCATTTGTGCATACCTTAGGTCTATCACTTGCTACGTGAACAATTCAATAAGCGATCCCTTTCATTGTTCATATGTATGTAGTTTACCATTCATGTGAGCTGTACTGTTTCCATGTTTGGCTCTGCCATTATTTGGAAGCCGTTATTTCAATACATACCTTTCTTGTTCTCCAGCAAACGGAACCTCGTGGGGGTCGATGAATTGTCTACAAGAACATTCCATGGTGTGTTTTTTTCAGTCACTCCAATATATTTTCCCTGGTCATTCCTGCTATGTTTTACTTTGAGTGTTATATGGCAGATTTTCGGTGGATTACACCGTTTCGGGTTGTATTTGAGGTTAAATCGGGTTCAATTAGAGGGGAATTCGGTGAAATTTGGTGAATTTATGAGTGACTGGGTGGAGTTGGGGGTAAAATCGGTTAATTTGGGGGTAAAAATAGGGTAATTCAGGGCGAATTAGGGTTAATTTAGGGCGACTTCGGGTTAATTCAGGGGTGATTTAGGGCACGGGGAATGGACCAATCAGGAAATTGCTACGCTACGCATATTAGGAATTTTCTTGGGCTTTTGCCTCTAATCCCTAACAGATACCTAAGTGGTCTCCGGATTGGTCCATTAGACGAAGTTAAGGGTTTTCCCTAATTCACCCCTAATTGTGTTAACAGGGATATAACTGTGCGGCAGTTGCGCATGTGGCCTTTGAGAGAATGTCACCTGAAACAGATGTCGCAACCGCAGAAGAAGCACAAAAACGGATAGTGCCATTCATCTGACAAGACAGAATTTCATGAAGTGAAGTTCTGACGAGCTCAAAAATTTTGGTGATCGAAAGCCACAAAAGGTATTTTCCTTTGTTTCCCAGTTAAAAACGCCTCTTGAAAGGAGCATGACCTATCGCTCACGTAGCTTCTGGTTAGCCCCCAAGGAAAGCTGGTCTGAAATAGATCGGACGAAAATGGCTGTTGCCGACCAACAGCCTGTAATATTTGCACTGGAATGTCAATAGAATAGGCCCAAAACAATAACGGTCTAGCTGGAGACGGATTTACGGTTTTTCAGTTAATTGTTTTCTAACTGCAATAGACTGTTTTACTCATTACAACAGTCTGAACGGGCGATGGGAAAAAGGAGACAGAAACCTATGGATCTCCAGTGGTAGTCCATATGTACGATATGTACGACACGCCTTCTCCAGATCACTAGTAAGAGAGATGATAATCAGGTTATACAAGTAGTGGTAAACGCAATGGGGAAGCCACCGACCTTGCTCTCCTCTGCTTGCCTAATGTAAGCTACCACACCAGATTGGCGTGGTACATCCGTTGTTGATCTAGGTGTATTCATTCCGATCGCGCTCGTCCGGATTCCCGGTAGTGCTTCAAGAATTCGGTCATTGTGAACAAGCGCCATTGTACGAATGCGCGAAGCGTTGCGTAGACGACTGACAGAAGTAGTTCCGGCTGATATGGTCAGCGATAAATGCGTATCTATGGGTACATATAATAAGAACACATCTGAATGCTCCCTACTTTCAAAAATCCCACGAAGCCAGTGTCGGTCTTTTAGGGACACACCAAGCAATGTTGTTGACAGACGGACCTAAATTAATCAGGAACCCGTACCAAAAGGGTCAGCGCACCAAAGTATAATCCTTGCCATGGAACCACACCCCTTTACTATCTTATGATGGAGATTGTTTAGCGATAAATGACTGGTATACCGGCCGGTGAGCAGGCTACCATTTGGGTCTTCGACTTCATAAGGAACTGCATAGCTTCCACCGTTGAGTATACAAGGCTGCACTCCTTTTTCTTTTATGGCTATTTTATACACTCCGAAATGACGTTTGATCATTCCCGTGACCAGCTCAAAACTTTAGCCGATAGAATTTCGCGTGGTTAATTTCAAACCAAAGCTGCGGAGAGAAGGCATAATTGGCGACATATTGATGACACAAAATAGTGATATTCCTTTAAGATGATTGGTTCACTCCAAAAGACCGCACATGTCTGCAGAATGTTTCTTCTTTTTCAGTGACTAACACAATGCAATCTTTGTACATCAGATTTATTGTATTACTTTCAACATGTAAGTTGCAACGGAGTGAAGTCACCGAAAAACACCGTTCCTATGAAGAAAGGGTATAACGGGAGTCGGGATTGGTGACAAAATCCGATAATCACGAGCCAGATGCCCCGTAAGTCATGCACACAGCTTACATATTCGAAGACTCAAGTGATGTCAATCACACGGCCGCGAAATGCACTACAAAAATATTGCTCAGAATGAGTGAACGTGGTCTCGTAATTAATTATCCGATTGTGTTTAGACTGACGACCGAGGTGCTACAATAAGCAAAGTCTATTATTTTTTGCTCATTTATTACGCACTGGTTTTGATACCTGTCACGCTCCATGTTCACATAAATTACTGGTCTGTTGTTCGAATCGATAAGCACCTGGCCATTGCGCGTCTTTCCTCTTGCTTTCATATGGTCCTTGTCATCGGGAGCCAACTGTGGTAGCATCTCTTTCAGCACAACGGAAGAACAAACTTCGCAGGTGTTTCCCCCTTTTTGAAAGGGAATATTCCTCCAATATGTAACAAACAGCGTGGTGGAATCTATCACGAACAGTTACTGTGGGTCATTGTAGAATGTCTTGTAAATCTATTGGTTCATTTCTAGATTTCAATGCATAATTGATGGGCCTTCGACGCTCGTCGCCTTAATCCGCGTTTTCCCCAGGTACTCAATTGTCAGAGACAAAAAGCAGAAGGCCGTTGAGGAGAGGGACCAAATCTTTATTCGACTAAATGTACAAGTGGTCACTGATAGCGCTATAAAAGGCACCGACACGCAAATTAGCTGGAGAATCTAGAAACCGGCGGTCGGCGAGCATGTAAACCAGAAGAATGTGGCGCGTGTGTTCTCTGGGTTCACGCTACAGTCACATGACATGCAGACAGACAATCGGACAGCATACATCATGCGAGCTATCTTAATAGCCTAGGTACAATAGGCAACTATGAGTTTGAAACTATTTCACACATCATACTGCAGACGGGCCAGTGGAATATCCAGACCGCTACATGTAATTGTTAAGTTTTGTTCCACCACGTGAGTTTTCATCAAGGCGTCATGAGACAAACCGCATAAACAGAGGCTGACTGTTAACGAATGACAGTGACCACTACTACACTCCACACGATAATTGGTTCGGCCCAGATCGGACGTTAACTGGGTGTTGTGTCACATGATCAAGGTCAAATGTTTGTGTGTGGTTAGACTGAGTGTGATTGATCTGTGGCCACGGAAATTACAGGGACTGAACAAACTTCCTTTGAGAGCACAGATCAGGGTTGCGTAATCTGATTGCAATCGATTCGGCAATCACCAGAATACGCTGACGGACTGCTTTTGGTTGAGCGTTGGCCACTCTGTAGATAACCCGAAATTCTTCGTTAACGTCTATGCGGTGGTTGGTGAGAGTTAGATGTGCAACAATGGCGCTGATAATTGAGTTACAGCCACCGGTTCCGATTCAAGCTGAATGACGTTCCTCGATCCTTTTTGACAAGCGCCTAGTCGTACGACCAACATATTCTGTAGTACAACAGCAGCCTGAAAATGAATACACGAGCATCGATTGATCGTGGACTGATTGCTTGCCTTTCGGGATCAGTCTTAACATCGGCATTGCTGTGAACCAACTTTTTAAGGTTGCCGCTGGGAAGGTGCGTCTAAGTGACCGGTACATGCACCGGTTGAACCTACCTGCTACAGCATTCCCTTTAAACGGGAGTTTTATAGACACGGCCTTCTTTTCAGCTGTGGGCATAACATCATGCGCAATTTTGGCCTTCATACTTGGATTGATGAATTGTTCCGGATAACCGTTTTCCCTCAATAGATTTTCAACCCTTTTTCGATTCCCCCTCAATTGCGTCATCTGAACAAATCTTTCTTGCTTTAGTTGCCAGGCATTGAGCTAGATTTCGTTTCTCTTTGAGAGGCACAATGCTGTTGAAGTTTGTGTATTGTTCTGGCCATGTTGTTTTACGATGTACCGACCTACTCAGTGTACCGTCTCGACCTCTGGTCAATTTGACATCTAAGAAATGGAACTCGTTGTTGGATTCCTCCTCTGAGGTGAAACACAGTGAAGCATGTCCTGCATTAAAAACCCGAATGGTTGGCTCTATGACAACGAATATGTCGTCTACGTATCGGCGGTACATGTGGAAACTCTGAATGGTTGACTGTAGTTGGGATTCTAATTTACCCATGAATACATCTGCCAGTAGTGGACCCAAAGAGGATTCCATTACTACTCCATCCGACTGTCGATACAGTTCGCCATTGAACATGAACTGAACGTTAAGGATACACCGCAAAAGTAATTCTTCCAATTCTGATTTTTGTAGTCTAAACATGCTTTCCAGTTGTTCTATCTGATCACACTAAAAGTCAACTCTCTCCACCACCGGAATATTTGTGAAGAGCAAAGTGACATCAAGGGAGCCCATGTAACGGCGTCTGACATTAGTATCCCTCACAGAATCCACAAACTCAAACGTGTCACGGAGACTATATGGGCACAATTTCCGTCGTATAGGTTCTAGTATTTTCGCCAACCACTTAGCAGTTGCATGATACGGTGAATTGCACATATCAAGTATCGGCCTAAACGGACAACCACTTTTGTGGATTTTTGGCAACCCATATAGACGTGGGATGATGGATCCAGTTGGTTTCATCTGATCAAACTGGGTTTGTGTGATACGACCATGTTGCATTAGCCTTTTTACGGAATTAGTAATTTGATGTTCCACAAATTCCGTTTTGTCTTTCTCATTTTCCGTCTTTCTGAATTTGCTATCGTTTGAAAGTATCGATAGCATCTTCTCAGTATATTCAGATTTATTCAGGCTCACAATCACGGCGCCTTTTGTCTGGCCGAGTGAGTAAAATATCACCAAGTGTATGTAAAATTCTTAGGGCATCCAGATGCTTTCGGGTTATCGGGCTCTTATGAGATATATTTGATTGGCGATACTTGTAACAGTTACTGACCAACTCGGATTTAAACTGTTGAAGATTGGTATCAGACGAGACGCTCAGATGGAGCGTTTGGTTGAATAGATTCTCAAATTGGACTTCGAGCTCTAACTGATCATCTTTACGGCGTGGGCAGCAAAATTCGGGTCTTAACGATAATATTTCGAGTGAAGTATCGTCAAGTACAACCTTGGACAAATTATGAATGTACCGTTTCGGGTTCCTTGGGAATTGTGACAGAGGTTTCACATCGCTGAGTCCCCGGTCAACTCGTAATTGCTTCCTTCTCGTCCGTTTGGATATTATTTTGTTCACGTATATCCCGGTGGCCGTAAATCAATTATCAGCGCCATTGTTGCACATCTAACTCTCACCAACCACCGCATAGACGTTAACGAAGAATTTCGGGTTATCTACAGAGTGGCCAACGCTCAACCAAAAGCAGTCCGTCAGCGTATTCTGGTGATTGCCGAATCGATTGCAATCAGATTACGCAACCCTGATCTGTGCTCTCAAAGGAAGTTTGTTCAGTCCCTGTAATTTCCGTGGCCACAGATCAATCACACTCAGTCTAACCACACACAAACATTTGACCTTGATCATGTGACACAACACCCAGTTAACGTCCGATCTGGGCCGAACCAATTATCGTGTGGAGTGTAGTAGTGGTCACTGTCATTCGTTAACAGTCAGCCTCTGTTTATGCGGTTTGTCTCATGACGCCTCGATGAAAACCTATGTAATTGTATTGACTTGAGAAAGAATTATCGAAAACAATAGTTCGTCACATCGCTACTTCTTATCTTATGGGATTTTTCCAACATTTCACCATATACTTAAGAATTATTTCTTTCCGGCAGATTCTGAACCGTATCCTGCAGCCTTGGAAAATGCGATTTATGTTGATTTTCCTGGAAGTGATGGTCAGGATTTCGGGCTTCGGTTTGCTTAATTCTAAATGATCTTTGAGTCTCAACATTTCTGCTCACAAAAACCCATGTATTGTTTGGTTGTCGCCGATCTCCTTGAGTAGGTCGCCTTCAAAGTCACCGATCTTACTCAGACTCAAGTTCGCGTTAGTCAATATAACACTTCAAAGACCACGATCACTGAACGATCTGCAGTAGCCGTTGAGTAGAACATGCGGAAACTTCTCGCGAGAGTAGAGTTGGGTCACAGAACCACTTCACAACTCCTCTGCCGCATGTTATGGGTACGAAGTAAGCATGCGGCCAGCAAACGAATCCTGCTTGAGCTGCGGCTCAAACACTTGCCGGATGATAATCAGAAAGTACTGTCAACACTTGATAAAGACACCTTACATCATAAACTCGCGAAAATGGTTGACTAGGCTCATCAGATTAAACAAAACCGCACGGTATCCCATGTGCATTAACCAGAGGTATAGTCGACCCCTAGCTTACGTACTGGCGATCGTACAGTTTGCCGGTGTGACGTTTCAAGATCAAAACGAGTGGAAAACCGCCACTGAGACACGAATGGATATTCTCTCAGTGTTTCGTGAGTCAATAAAATTCATCTTCCAGGGAGCTACACAGAGTTTATCTAGTATAATAGTTGTGTTGCGAGGAGAAAGATCGGCTATGCGCGGAAATTGTTCACATTTGCACTTTTGTTGGGAAAATAGTTTCCCCCTTTTCCGATAAAAACATCGTGTGGGTCTTCATGGTGGATTTCGCGTTCTGAAAATGCTGTCATCGAAATGTTCATGGCGGATTGCGTACTTCTGTTTCGTAGAAACTTTCAGGTGGTCCAGGGTATATAAATGAGTTTGCAATTCCGAACAGGTTGTGTTCACGTTGTACTTCACACCGAATATATATCATGCTAAATTCCAATAGAAACTATGCTACAGAACCTGTGGCTTAGTTATATGTCTGAATTATGTGCTCGATCTATCTCCCCGTCAGTATTTTAGGTGAAAAGTAGTGTCATTTCGGAAATAAACGACTGCGAGTAAAGCTAACACGTGGTTGTTCCCATCTACTTTCCATATGGGGAGGTGTAAACGCAGGCAATGTGTCCTACTCTGTCGTCGAAAACTCGCATACTGTCTAATATACTGTTTTCTGGCTGTCTGATTGCAGCTTATCAATTGCATGCAACTTAATGCTCATTCGTCTGAGAGTTAATGCCCACTCTGGTGCTTAGTACCTCTTCGGATACAACATTGATTTGTGGCTGTCCGTTGAGCACCATCACCACAAACGGAACAGACGTGTTTTATAAGCTTTGACGTGCGTCGGAGGGCGGATCGACCAGACTTACGGCTTCAACAATACCATCGAAGTGTCTTCCAACGATGTTGGAGATGGCAATTAAAACATACCTCCAACGGTTCGAATACAGGTTTATCATGTACTACCCGGCTGCTTCCTATCAATGTTTTCCACAACTAAAGTCGACTGGACGCAGCAGATACTACTGCAGATGTTGCGGTGTCTGGTGAGTATTCAGGCGCCGTCCATAAATTATGTCAACAGCACAAGAACCTTGTGCGAGTGCGGGAGGGCATTGTATCAACCCTTATACAAATTCCATGCCTTATCAACTCCCTACACTGACACGGCCGAAAAGAATCACGCTCTTTGCTATATTGACCGATTTTGACCGAAATTTTCCTGTCTATGATTATGCTCCTCCTCGCGAATACACTTCAGGATATCTCGTTTTATCGCCGATATGCCGACGACATAACAATATTCGCACCGAAATCTAACGTTATCGTGCGAGTTTGAAAAGGAAGACACCCTCGCCTCTCTGGACATCTGCATCAAGCGACGGAATGACGGAACAGTGTGTCGATCAATACACCGTAAATTTACCTGGGGAGGACAGTATTTGAATGGCAACAGCTTCTCATACATACAACACAAACGCTCCTTGGTTCGTTGTCTATTTCACAAAGCGCGAACTATTTGTGCGGTTGATACACCAGATACCGAGCCGAAATTTATTTGTGACATCTTGGTCTCCAGCGGTTATCCACTGGGTTTCTTTGCTTTTCACAGCAAGCCGAAATTAATAAACCCACAAGAAAATTTTCCTGTCTATGATTATGCTCCTCCTCGCGAATACACTTCAGGATATCTCGTTTTATCGCCGATATGCCGACGACATAACAATATTCGCACCGAAATCTAACGTTATCGTGCGAGTTTGAAAAGGAAGACACCCTCGCCTCTCTGGACATCTGCATCAAGCGACGGAATGACGGAACAGTGTGTCGATCAATACACCGTAAATTTACCTGGGGAGGACAGTATTTGAATGGCAACAGCTTCTCATACATACAACACAAACGCTCCTTGGTTCGTTGTCTATTTCACAAAGCGCGAACTATTTGTGCGGTTGATACACCAGATACCGAGCCGAAATTTATTTGTGACATCTTGGTCTCCAGCGGTTATCCACTGGGTTTCTTTGCTTTTCACAGCAAGCCGAAATTAATAAACCCACAAGAAACGTCTGTCCCGAAGAAACCGGTGTACATGCAGTTGCCCTAAAAAGAGGATAGTTGTATGTCGTTTTTAACGCTTACATTGGCATTACTGATCGATCCTGCGCCTCAGAATAGAGGAACACGTGCCCAAGTATATCGAGGACTTGTTATGTAGAATGACCCGCCCCGATCCTACCAAACGACACAAACTGGCTTCTTTGATCGCCGCACACCTGCTAGAGACCGGTCATTTGGTCGACCAAACAAACGTGTTCCGTGTGTTGATGCGTCATCACAAGCCTGTCATTCTTTAGTCCCTCGAATCGCTGCCACACACGCGTAGCAAGCCGTTCATCTGTATGCAGAAGCTGTTGACCTTGAACCTCCCTCTGTCATGGTTTTGACCAATGATAGACTAGTGTATACATTGACTTGATGTATGAATATAATTCGCTTAAATATTTTTTTATGTTCACCGCTGTTATGTGTGTAGCATGCGCAAATTTTTACAACTAATGAATGCCGGTTTTAGAGTGTAAATCCGTATGATCAGTGGGTCGCACATACACTCGGAGGTTGTTTTCTGACCTTCCAACCAGCATTTACGTCAGTGGGTGTCGACTATTTCGGTCCTCTATTTGTTAAATACGGACGAGCAACAGAGAAGTGATTTGGATGTATACTCGCCCGTCTCTCTATAACGACAGCGCGTGCGCAGACAAAATGATCCATCGACGAATTCTTTTCGCGTGTATTCTACCAGTTTATTGCCAGGTGTAGTGTTCCGTCGAGGATCTGCGTAGTTTATGGTTGCCAACCTCGTTAAACAGGTCGCTACCGAAGTCGCTGAACCCATATACAGTCGACCAGTGTTAGCCGGT
>QNGE01009765.1:1031-11960 GCA_008508345.1 Paragonimus westermani
AGAGCGTGTTTCTGCAAATTATGATTTGTGAACATGTTGTTTCTGGTCACGCATTTGTTGCTGGAGGATTTCACAAGAGCCACATTCTAATGAGAAAGGCAATACAAGCAAATTACCGGATGTGTGTGGTAATTGATTGCCATGCAAATGGAATGTGGGTTAAGGCTGTTCGGAAAAATTACTTGACCCGTTTGCCCCATATGACTGCTTAAAAAGATTGCGTTACGATTCCTCCCTCTCCCTTCCAAGAAGACCGTTTTGCAGTGTTGCTTAGTTGATGAACATTTTTTCATTCTATATAGGCCGTGTAGATTGAGTCGACATCACGATTCTGTAGTAATCATATATTAAGAAAAGCTAATAGTGATAATGATGATATGCCTATTTCTCAACGTATATGTAAGAGGCACAATGGGTTATGCGCGATCACCGTAGATAAGTACAGGCGATACAGAACAACAAATAACTAGACGGCACTACAAACGTAACATCTACCACCTAATATGGCGTGCACAAGAAGAAAACGATTGTAGTCTACAAAAGTTTGACGCACGGGTAGGACAATAGTTAGTTCGCGTGCTCCGCAGATTCAGTCCAATATTGTGATGTCATATCAACCTACCCTTCGCAAGGTGGTATCTGAGCTGATGTTTCAAATAGTTCGAAACCGCTCTCGGGAGAACGTCTTGCAAAATGAAACCGAAAATAAGAGATTGCGTGTTAGCCAGCGGCTTGTACGGTTTCCGAAGAAGAGGCTCCTGTTGAGGACTAGCTAACTGGTGAAACCGTAACTGAGGTCAGGTGTTCCCGATAAACAGTTACAATTTGGCGACCCTGTCAGGATTCGTAGGAGACAAATGCCAGTAAAACAGGCGGAAGGCGATCAGAACCCCAACGGAGGAGGCATGACCGACGCAATGACAGAGGCAGTAAACCCCTTGACACCGGCGGTCGAGAATCTCTCTCCGTCACGACTAGCGATTCCAGTACCCCTCTGCCGATGCCGGAGAACTATTTTTGGGGGATACCGTATCGATTTTGGGAAAGCAAGGCGAAGCTACACATCAACCACTTTCCCGCTGCCCGGCGTCAAGCAGCTCTTCTTTGTCTTCTGTCGGGTCAGGCGCTGGATATTGTTTGGAACAGTCAAGTGATGGATAGTAAAATCGGCGGTAGGACCTGACAAGAGCTCCGCAATGGCAAAGGATTCTTCAATAACAGGACTTCTATTGTGAACGTCGATCTAAGGGAAGTAACACCAATGCGGATGTGTTATCCAGAAGGTCCGAGCGTGATCACGGAGACTGCCCGTCTCGTAGTATGCAACAGGTAACAATTGTCACACGGCGAGGCGCGGATTATGGACGATGGCAGACGGCCCCAGCGCCCGACCCTCAAACTGATCTCAATTACGATAGACACCGGGACAAGGGAAGTGGGCCCACGAGTGGAGTCTCTGCCTGTGAACAATGTGGGTCTACTTAGTGATGAACGATTGGGTTCTGTTTCTCGATTACCGGCCTGACTATTGCATGAACTTCTGGAGAGAAGTTGCATTCCTGAAGGAGCTATTCTGGATGTATCAACGAAATGTGCTGCTTGTACGTTTGACCGAGAATGATATGGAGAAATTCGACAATGGTCTACAGCGAATGCTTTACAAGACTGTGAAAGCTGTGCTGAAGTGAACTCTGTACTACTGTCAATCTTGAGCTATTCTGGGAAGCCGTACTGAGCAAATAAGCGATTTAAACGCGAAATAGTTTGTTTGACATTTTCTCAGAGGTTGTGTTATCACCATGCAATCCGCTAACATCACACAATCGTCTACAACCGTTATAGCAACACACCGTTTGAAGGTATGTCTGGTAATCTCCATGTAACTCTCCACGCCACCCCGTGCGTAAATAATACGTTATCGCTTGCAGGACGAGATCTGATTGAGTGATATGCCGAATCATCGCAGAAATGAGGGGTGAATTTCTGACAGGTACTTTGAAAACATATTTCACCTCACCGTCAAAATCGACAGAGGAAATGACCACGTCTCCACTTGGTTGGTGGGTGGAATTCTGTGCAAATAGCTAAGAAGGGCGTACGCATGAGTAAACCGTAGCGGAACTTAGAACCCAGTCTTATTTCTGTATGCGGTTATAATTTCATTCGGCAGGCAACAGTGTTCGCGAAGCATGGCAGTCTGCCTTCTAGTGAACGTCGGGAAATTTGCGTAAGATTCGCCTGCAACAACCAACCGCACATTGATACTCACGAGACCAGTCAAACTTGGTGTAGTTACGTAACAGATTATTTAACGATGCTCTTAGTTGATGAACGTTAGACACTAGAATGGCATAATGGTTTACGAGACCCATGATTGACTGTAACTGTAATCGGTTAGTTGGAGAAGGGAAATCTGTAATCGCAAATATTTTAGCGAGCTCTGGGAGAGGGCCATTACAATCGGCGACAAATCCCAGATATTGGATTTGGAGCAGGGAAGACCCACATGCGTGTTTCCGTAAGTTGAACCCTCAGTCCCGTATGCAATTAAACACTTGCTGTAAATGCGTTTTGTATTCATCTGTTGAGGGATTTACAATAGTGCTATCGTCCATGTAAGAAGTGGCAAACGACGGTCTACTAAGCATGGTATCCATGATTTGCTGTAATACTGCTGATGCACATTTGATATCGAATGGAAGTCTGTTGTGGCGCTAGAGTCCTCGAGATGCGTTTATCGTTGGTAGGTCTATACAACTATCTCCTGAAACAGGAAACGGATGCTGTCGTGTTTGCAAGGCCTTGTTCAGACCCGTTAAGAAATAACTGCAAAGTCGAATAAAACCTTTGACTATATATCGTTACAACGGGGCTGCCAAAGTGGAGTGGTTCAACGCTGTCAGCAGTCCTGTGGTTCATGGCGGTTTAACTCAGCCGCCAGCGCTGGTTTTGTCGAGTATGGCATCGGACTGTTGGGACAAAACACTGACCTGCTTCTTGGTTCGATAAACGGTTCAGCTCTAACATTTATGTATTCGCCTAAATTCTCCATAAATACGCCGGGAATCTTATCTGGTGGCTGTTGCACAAACTCACTATAGAGCTCACTGGAGACTGCAGCCACGTCACAGAAAGTCGAAAAATGATTAGTGTTGTGTGTATCAAAAGAAGGAATCCACAGATCCAGTTTTTGTTGTGTAGTTTATGCCCGAAAGATTTCGGTGGTTGTTAGGTCATACGTGCTAGATGTCAGAGCCATGTTTCTCAAGAAAACGGAAAGCACACGTTAACTCGCCAAGAAGAGGAATCTGGTATCCGCTGGCTCAATTGACTGCTCTGTTTGTTGGCCTGTAAAGTGGTACCCCAAAATTAATATACGCTAAAAGTAAAATGATCATTATATCCGACGCGTTATCTATCTGCAACCTGACTTGTTGATTTTTAATGTGAAAAATCATATACTTCCGTCGATATACATCATTAGTTATGCTAAACACTACGTTGGACTGGCGACGTATAGGGAAGCCTTGGGTTGGCTGGCTGCAGCGTGATTCTTTGTGACCTATACGGTTACATTGTTGACACACGTCTCTGCGATAAGAGCAAAACCGAACGAAATGCCACTGTCCACACAGCCGAGAGAGAGGTGATCGATTGCAACAATTGTGTACCACGTTCAAGATTCACTGGGCGCATGTATTCTTCCGTTAAGTCTTGAACTGAAAATTCAATGCAGGGGTCCAATTTCGTTAGAAGGCGCGTTTGCATAAAGGAATCCTCTGCAGATGTCGACCCAGCAGAGTGATTTCACGAGACCTCTGTGAAAGAATATATTTGAAATACTGTGCGTGTTCCGATACCCTTAATTTGTGCATGAAGAGGCGCACTTTGGCGAATTTGCCCAGCGAGGATGTATCAAATAGCACATCCAAACAGTTCGTTCATAAGCATCTTAACAGAGCGATTACATCCATCAAACTACAACCAACAGTAACATTTGTCATGTTTATTTGGTAATTTTGGTTTTAAGTTTATTCATCAGTTCTTCCGTTACCGTTTGCCTCTTATTCTATTCATACTGTCACCTCTACGTATTACGTTGATTTGGATTCGAAAATTTGGTCCTGTGATGTCACGTAACTGACGTGCATTGCACGGCGGTCCCTCAACTATGTGAAGTTTTCGACATGAATTGCAGCCTGGATACACTGAAGATACAGATATGCTGGATTTATTTGTACGGATCATCCCAGTCGACGATCGCGAGCAACCAGCAAACCTGCAGTGTTAGCAGTAAACATCGGCCTGTATCTCGCTGTGAAACATACCACAAAATATCTGCTGTTTTCTACAAAGCCAACTGGCATATTATACTTTTGGTTTCTCATGTATGATTGAATCATTGGTAAATACCTTCCTAATAGAGTGTTTATGTACGGAGGTTAAGTTGAGTGAGAATGAATGGAACTTTTGACAAATATATCGTGTATTTAGATAGGACAGCGTTATAAGAATAGCAAAAACGGTTACATATTCCATGTGCTTCCGGATTTAACATCCTTTCATGCGAAAGTGCATGTGATCCACATTGAATCTCTCAAAAATCAAAAGTGATAGTGCATATGAAGTTATGATGACGAGCGGGGTGGTCAGTTTAGAAAGTTACTGGCAGGCACAGTGGTCGGTTCGGAAAACATTATCTGTACGGTCAACAGAAATAAAAGTGTCGTGTTATATTAGTGAGTCAGTGATGAAGAAGTTGGTGATGCATCACGATTATGAAACTAAGTGATATGTTAGTAATCACTCGCTTCCACGCAAGGTCGCGTGGATATAGCGAACATGTGTGTCCAGCAAAATCGTTTACGTGGTTTTACATTGCCAGGTGTTTGACTTATTGCAACGGAATATTCTCTCCGCTACAGGGTTTAAATTGATTTCCGTCATTTTCGCTACTCGCAATTTTGACCAACTGCCTCTTCCACATTTCTCCCACTGTTGGCCTCTGGGATATCTGTGGTTCTGCATTCTGCTTCGCTAGATTTGATTCCAAACTGGCGTTTGTTTCTCTTCACCATAATGCATCGATATATGTGGCACAGGTATTCATAAAATTATTCCTCTCAACATCCTCAGAAGTGGCAGTGTGCCCCTGGTATTTGTTAACCTATCTTACTCACGCAAAACATTTGCCTCCTGAGGACCCGTACGGAAGACATGCAGGAGCAAACCATTTGCAACTTGTACTGATTCAACGGCCTCAGCTAACATGTAGACCAATAGTTGTTCATAACATATTCCATTAGTACAATCCTCTTCGTGATTTGTTGCTCTGATGGACGTAACGAACGTCGGTACATATCACCGGCAGAGTGCCAACCACTAATGAACTACTCGGGCTTCAGTCTTAGCTGTGCTCCCAGTCAACTCGATCGAAAAGCAACCAGTGTTTTTGGACAAACGTTTACTCCCAAGTGGTTTGTAGTTAAGCAGAGGGCAAAATGTCCACCAGGGACAAAATTACGTTCTCCTTGAGACGATAGCATCGTGACCATGTGCAGTTTCGGACAGCTTATCGGAACCGAGGAATTTTTGTTGATAATTCTGGTAACCTTACATCTTATTCAAACAAACGGAGACAAGGCTAGAAATACACTGGTTGTCGAGACCGTCAACGAAAATTACGAGAATTCCAGTCGAGATAAGTTCGAAGTGGCGGAAAACGAATTTGGCAATTCAAAACAGATTGGGAAATGAGAACGACTACAAAATTTGACTGAATTATATCTCGCTTATCCGAACTAATGCGATTTCAATATAAGTGTTGATATTCCCCATACCACTATGACTCTAGTGGGTTGAATAAATTACTCAACTAGTGCCATCTGGGAATCATTAAACTAGCTCTAAACTTCAATGCTTCCAGATTCTCAGAGCGTTTTCCTATCTTACTTCCTCAGCAGTGCGTGCAAAACCAACATTCTGATACACGTAGACCCAGTGAGCGTCAAACGCAAAGGTCAAGTATGACAATGATAATATCGCTGTTGGCACTTGTAGTCGGATGTTTGCTCCTAATACGCACAATTATCCAGTGACATGAGTGACCTGGGAGACCGGGGATTTTCTTCGTCAAAATTCTACATCACAGTAAACAGTAGGACCTGTGCTTCACGTAGGCAAATCATGAATTTTCCACTCACACTCAAATACTTCGTTGGACATTACTTTATCTCCAGTACGGATTTTCTATCTGGTTATGAAGACGAACGTATACAAGCATGAAATGGTTCATGGAACGGTCGCATAACATGAAGGTTATTCCAACATGTCACCGGGCGGCTTAACTAACATTTGTTATCACAGATTTTGCCAAAAGCTCATGCTGAGTTACCAGGTCTGATTAGTCGCACATCCATTTTCTCAGACAGATGGAATTGTTGCCGTCCATCCGCTGGCGGCCAGTTGGAATATCTTCATCAGCCAGAAGTATGTTGAGCTGGAAATTTTAAACTTAATCGTTGATGCGTAGCGGAGAAGCTGTTCCGAAACCAATAGTACAGGATATAAAGTATGCAATATATATATGCAAACGAATAGGATGTCCGTTTCAAGCAAAGTAGTTCTGGATTATGAGACGAAACAGAATTTTCGATAACTTTTCACACCATCTACTTTCAGTAATCCGTTAGGTGTAGTTTACTATGAGGGCGACTTTTGAACAGATTGGTTTAGTAGAGCAGAAACACTTTGAAACATTTCCTGTTCTTTAAGCAGGAAGTGTGAAATGTAACATTTGGATGAAGAAACAAAAACGCTTGTTTTCGTTGAATACCTAATCAACTTCCATGAAAATAAACTAGAGCAATATATGTCTCACGGACAAGGTCGTGCACTCGTGAGATTCGAGGACTACATATTGAGGGGCTTTGTAAAGTGACAGAATTCCTTTGCTACAATTGCAAATGGGACAAAGAGGTATGAAATATCGATGTAAAGCTGAGGTTAACCGCTTGATGGTTCATATTGTTGTGGATAGAAATTAAGTCAAAAGTAATGGATAATTCATAACTCTTCCGGTTCACTAGAACCGATTGTCTAGAAGACGCCTGTTGTAATTTGTAACATTTGAATGGTACCCGTTGTGTTTGGCCAGCAACGTTTGCTTTGTGACTGAGTGAGTAATTATGAAAATGTGGTTGTATTACATACCACCCTCATGGTTCGATTTGCGAATGCAACTTGCATAGCACGTTAACCTTGTGAGTTAATTGTTACATTTGGAAATGGGGATATTGTGATTGCGCAATACGTCGGATGTACGTAACAGCTCTTGAAGATAGCGGTTGAACGATGATGATTTGGTGCATGCTGACAAACTAACAGCGGCCACCGGCGGAATCTGAATACGGAGATTGTGCGGATTGAACTTGGTAAATATCAGTTGAATATAGTCGCGTTTATTATTGTCGTACAAGGTTTGGGTTCTCTTCAATGTCTTGGACTCGTCTCGGTGGGAACCAAGGTTCAATTTTCAAAGTTAAATGCGTGTACTTTTCGTGGTGCACATTTTGTCCTTCTGAAACAGTTGACCACGTCAATAGGAAAAACTATGTTCCCCAAAACAAATGAAACACTATTTTCGTGAACAGCTATCCGCCTCATCTGATTTAATGCAGAGTCATGCTTCTTAGATTTGCATTTTCTGTTCCGGAATCACCTTGAAGTGCTCATTCCAATCCGTTTGCAAGTTTTAGGTCACAATCCCTATTCACATGCTTCCCAAGGTTGCCTCAGTCAGCGAAAGTGGGCAGTTCCCACTACAATCATTCTTACTAGTTTACTGGGAATTCAGAAACACTGAAGAGCACAGTAGGAGGGTGTTCAAAGAGGAGGAACGAGCGGACAAGTTATGTTGGTGATTACTAAAGTTTACTGACTTGCAAGGAGATAAACCGATGTCATTCGCGCTTTGCTGTTGAGAAGGCTCGCTCGAATGACAGCCCTCTTATGCTCAAATATAACTGGTGACCGCAATCTACTGTGTTCCGGTGATGCTTTCATCCACGTCTCATCACAGCCTCGTACAGTAACAATTCTTGTATATACTGGAGTCAATCGACCTCCTTGCTCTTACTGAATGTATTTGCGCACGTGAATGAAACATATCTCGTTAGGTCAGCCTGGGTTTTGTTGACAGTGTGCACCGTACAGACTGAGATGTATTTCGCATGCAACAGAATTTATCGATAAGTTATGGGGAGCAATCGCGGTCAGCGTCAGTCTTGTAAACGCCATGTTGATCTAGCTGAGGTCATTCCAAGGACAAGAACGGACTTTTATTGACGTCCAGCCGAATGAGGAGTAACGGAAAAATTGTGTCTGAATGCGAGCTAACAGATGCTTGTGCCAGAATTTAGTGAAGATATGAGAACACACCTTTGAGAATGTAAGGTTGTAGGTATGTGTTATATCAGATGGGACTTCTGTTAGAAGGTTTTCTCACACATGTTGGAATGGTAAGAATTCAAAAAGTCAACGGATGGTTCGCAGAGAATGAAGTCGCAAAGGAATTCATGAGTAGACATACGCCAGTGCAACATGACTAGCCCCGTATGGTGTTTCAACCACACCATCAATATATATTTCTGTCGATACGGTAAATAATCGCGAAGTCTGTGAATAATACTTCACACATGGGAACTGGAAGGGGTTGGGTGAGACAACGTCGTAAAATAAACGCTCAGAAGTAGTCGCACAGCAAATGCGATATCGTACATTTTCTATCAAATGTATTTTATTCTGATGACGAAGTTTCTGATATTATAACTCTCAATCTGCATTTCACATCAAACTGATGGAACCAATTTCAACCGGAACGGCAAACGGAACCTACCCACTACATCGCCTTACGAAATATAATCGAAATTTGACATGTACAATTCGGCAGTGGGTATACCATTTTAACGTAATTTCGATTTCAGTTACGTGATGAGCGATTGGCCGATCGTTTTCAATAAACCCGAGCTTCGGTTATGTAATAGAACCGCGATGCAACTAAATGGATCTATCAAATGCCGTATTTCCCCTGAAGTACGAGCGATGGTTGATTCAGACTCTCAGTCGCGGACCAAGGCATACATTACCGTCCGGACTCAGAACACTGCCACATTTAGTAGACTAATTCCGTTAATTGAACAATACAGAATCCACGTGCGTGCTCCATGAAATGCCAGGAATGATATCATCACACGGTTTTCGCCTCCTGATTTGTGTTCCCAAATGTTTAATGGGATCACTCATTATCAACATACATGAGTACCACTTTTCTGATAAAACTCGGTAATCCCATTATCAGATTCATTGTCAGCTTATCTCGAAGTGATTCAAACTGGTCCACACAGTTGCTAAGCTTCGTTGAATCCTGCATGTCAAACAGAATTATGATGACCACTTCACAGTTTCAAGTTGCCCGTGTCATCTGACTACTTCTGTCTGGAAGATATATGGACAGGATTCTGGTGAAAACTAAGTTTGGTTAGGAATAAGTCTGTGGTGCTGGCAGATCGGAAATGCTTGACGTCGCTCTGATCACTTCAGCGGCTGAGTGCTAGTGATGGTAGTGGCAATGCGCAAACAGATTGCTTTCTCATATGTACAAACCTCGGCTCAATTAGCAGGAGGGTTGACCTGGGGGTGTATCTTAATTCCATCCAAGAGGGCCGCGAAACTAGTTGCTATCTTGAGTATAGAACATCCATCGAATCCAAAAGAATGGCACTAGCGATCATGTTGTCTGATCAGTAAATGCACTCAGTGTGGGACAGAAGCTTCGAACCGTTCGCAATTTATCACAGCCGTTCCATATTCATAAACTGTTCAGTGGGCGTCGTTCGTAAACAGGCACTGGACTTGAGCTTTGCTCTGGGAAGAGTTTCTCAGCAGTACATATACTTACCACCATCGGACACAGAACCCTGCCACATTTTCGTGAATCAGCCTTATTACCAACTACGCTACTGACCTCAATTCAAGCAGGACTTTATTATCCTATGTGGACATTGTCACATTTCCTTGTAAGTTCCGACTGACTGTGGTGCCTCGTTTCGAAAGCACCCTATTGGGAAACGTGTGGGAATATGAGAACTGCGATACTTGTGATTGACGTTTATATTATATCAACCGAATTCAAAATATTCACTGGCAATATAGAAGTAGAGGTGGTGAACAATTCAACTGCGATGCTGAGAGGACCTTTCAACGAACCATTCTTTGACTCAACGTGGATAACACTGTCTCAGCCAGTGGCAGCAGCATTCTGTCACACGATCAATTTGTAGAGTGTCGAACCAGAAGTACCGTTAGTGTTTTGTTACCAATACTTTTTGTGCCAGTATTTTCCTACACAATACAAAGATTCACTACAAAGAAAACAGGATGCCGATCGTTTAATTCATTCATTCATCAAAGATAGGAGATTGCGGGTATATCGGATGGCAATATGGCTGGAGCCTCCGCTTGCTTGAACAGTGATGACGACTGCCCAAGCCGAAAACAATATTGAATTAGACAGTTGAAAATAAACTGAACTAGCTTGAAGAACTGTCTCAGATGCGAGCGAATTTCTCCAACAGTTGTATGACATTCAAAAGCATGACCGGTACACTAGAACAATTTATTCGAATGAGGTGTGCAACACTGTACCTAATTTTCTGGGCGAGGAACGAGCTTGTTTATTGACTGCAAATGAATAAACTGAACGTCCACTATTTCTCTACCAGAGCGTGATTTCGAAGTAGGTTTTATCGCTAGGCGATCGAAACTTGATCGTTGAATTCAGGACCAATGCTCACTCACACGTTGGCTGAAAAGAGGTTACACCCTAGCACGTACGTTATTGAGAAAGCGAATTTGCGACTAATTTTCGCG
>QNGE01009766.1:0-11495 GCA_008508345.1 Paragonimus westermani
TAAATTCAGTGACGGAAATTCATGATAGTTGGAACTCAGATCACTGACCGTGCGAGTGATAGTTAGATGCGACATTTTAACTCTCTCCTAAAAGCACTCTCATGGGCCATCACTCCATTGATGGATCACAAGCAAAGTGAACGAGGTTCGTGCTTATCTAATGCAATTCGGAACGCAGCGTCGTTACAATTCAAATAGAGTGAACGCAGGAGCATAGTCAGATGATCGAAGAACAATCAGAAAGAACAAGAAGTGCCACACCTATGAAACTTCCTCCCATTACGACCAAATGATAAGGATACTTGATGCATCCTACGAGGTCAAAGTAGGCGACAGATTCTCAAGTAAACTAATAACACGGCCCTGTATGTGAAAAGCGTTGTAGGCTTGTAGAAAAAACTCTGGGCATTCGTCTGTCAGTCTGAAGGCGCCGCCGAAAACAGTTTACTATCCCATAATTGAGGAAAAAAGTGACCCCAGATATACGGTTGATCGTAAAAAAACACAGTGCCTACCTGCTGGCTAACAGAAGGCGCCGTTAACGATGCTCCAGCGAGCTGAAACTATAGGTTTTTTTCACACTGTTGTTTATCCTTCGTTTTCAAAACGATGTGATCTTGCACCTCACTGACGCTGAAGTCTACTACAATTTCTTCCAACTCCATTTATTTCCAGAAGCTATATTTTATCCAGCGGAAACAAAAATTACGCTCAAAAGTTCCTCCAATTAGCAGAGTACAGCTACAGATGCACTCGAAGACATTGGTGATCATTGGCCTGTGTTGTATCGAGTTTTGATCTCCTGCCGTCACTAGGATGGCTTTCCGATGCACTTATGGGCTAGGGTGGATGAGTACAGCTCACCTTGGTTGTTTGTCACAGTTGGTTATAGTTATCAACTGGAACACACAAGCAAACATCTTTGGGTTTGTATATGTTAAGACGCAGTGTTGACATCATACGACGGAACATTTCGGCACGTAGTTTATTGGGCGGTACCACTCATTCTCAAATCAGAACACAATGGCCAGTGATGGATAACCAGATGCGGCATTAGTAGAATTGTTGAACACTACCTCGGAATCGGCTAGTTGGCCACAGAATGTGACGAAAGTGGACCACTGGTTGCAAGTGTCAATAGGTCACTGAGGTATCCCGGATCACCCTGAGAACTTAGACTGATTCGATGAGGGCAACTGATGCAAATATGCCAAAACAAATACGACAGCGACGACAGATTCTTCTGGTCCATGTGACTGCGAGCAAAGCTGCAAGAAAGCGTGCCCGTCTGCTCGATGGATGCAGTTGGGATACACCAGATGCCAGAAAAATAGTTAAAGAATATGACGCCCCAAGACGGCATTTGATTGACTGTGCATACTGGGATCCTTCTCTTGAATCCGAAGGTAGCCACCAGTGACTTGTGGTCCATAAAACAATATACACTGACAACCAAACAGCATCTCGCAAAACAGCTCCATGGCAAAATCGACGACCAATACTTTTTTCGCAATTCGACCATGTGAGAAGACGGAAGTACTGTGTTGCCAAAGTTTCAGCATGCAGCGAACGGTAGCTGTCTGCTGAATGCACTCAGCAGAATGCACAACAGACAACACCATGACTAGATGGTATCGTTCAACCATCGCGTTTAAGAATGAACACACACTAGCACCCTGGAGTTAGTAGGTGAATATTCAGACAACGATCACAACAATGTGGTCAACAGGCGGACGAACAGGCCGGCAACATTAGGGTACTGGGAAGCACACCGGCTGGCTGATACTCGTCATGAAGCTCAGCTAGAGTGGCCTGCATTGGCGGTAGTTGAAAAGGTGACAACAGTCTACGACTACCGAATTAAGACACCGGTAGCGTATGTTGGGTAACTAGGTCAGCCTTCCACGAATTTCCGTGAGCGGCTCTATTGTCCCGTCAAACCTAGCATCACGCAGGTTCTTCGGCAGAATAAAAACGATCTACTTCTAGAGCTCATGTATATTAGGTCTTCGAAACAGAATAAGAACTAACGGGATACCGACACTGCCACAGACGATCAAGAAGAGGTTCTCCCATCGGACGAACCGTTAAACGAACGTTGTTGTGACAGGTGGATTTTAAACGACCTCTTTGATTGAATTCGTAGTGGTCCCCGTGACAAATTGACTGCCTGTGGGAATGGTACTGCTTGAACGCGTGTTGAACAGACAATTCAGTGTTTGGATCAACCTTAGGCGGACCGCCACAAACTGTACCCGCAGCTGTCGCTGAAGGCTATGAACAAAGATATTCAGGATTCTTTTGTCGAACGTAACCCATCGCCTATTGTTGTGACCCTTGAGGTTTGGCCAGCACGATAAACCGAGCGGCAACGAAAAAGCAAGACAAGATAAAGCGGTATAGGGAGGGTGGACTTATTTGACAGGCAACCCTCTGTTGCAATATGAAGTTAAAGTGGTTCGCTATACACATACAGTAACGATCAAGAGGGAAGCGCACGGACGTGAGAACATAGTTGAATCGGGAGAACCCGAGATCTCCAAGATGGTGTCAGATCACGAAGATATGAGTGGAAATAGAATTCCTTAGGTAGAGTTTGCTCTGCGTTTCAAATACGCCCATTACGATAATGGGAATAAGGACATACAGGCAAACATGTTTTCGATAATTCACCGTCAGGCTGTTACAATTACGGGAGAGATTTGATAGGGTTAGGTCGACATATCGATCAGACTTAAGACAGAGAAACTGAGTCACTAGTCGATCAATTGGCAATGGTTTGACTGATCTATTACGCTATGCTCGTCCATTGGCTTGACAGCGCAGATTAGCCATTGATTCGGTGGATTTGTGGCCAAGGTAGACGCATCGCCTGAACAAACTACTTTTGACGACATCGCCGGGTCAAGCAGCTTGATCCCGATAGCCTCGACAGCACGAAGTGTTTTCAACCGGATGGCTTTTGATGGGTTGTCTGGTGTGCGATATACCACTAGGAAGGCTTGGTGAATGTTCACTCGGCGCTCAGTTTCAACCAGAAGAGTGAGGATAACATTGTTGAACGATCGTGTTTCCCCGTTAACCAGCCATCGTGGATAGTGTTCTGGGATTCGTTTCGAAAGTTGTTTTGAGGTTCGACTAATATAACCTGCTTCGCAGCAACAAATGAATGAGTAGATGCATATAAATCAGGTCTGAACTGTCAGTCCATTTTTGTTGTAAAATTCATATCTGTCTGTCTCTAAATCAGGGAACTCGTCTGGTCCGGGTCGAATGAGCGCTACAAACTGGTCTGTCCACGTGTGTCCAACAGTGTAATTAACAAACAACGATAGTGGACAGCAATGGACCCCGTCAGAACATTAGTATAAATGAAGTCCATAAGGAAAGCTCGATTTTCTCTTGTGCATTGAGCAGTTTCGTCATTGGAGCACGTGCAACCGATTAAAGCTTAGCCAAACGTCGTTGCGAACTGAACAGAGGTCGACAGGCCCAAGCCGATCAGAACAGTGATCAGCCGCTGTAAAGTCATTAAGTAAGAGGTGGTGACTGCAATAATTTGTTGAAATACGTGTTGGATTTAGACAGCAGGGCTGTTTGAATCTAGGTCGTCGAAAGCAACGAAGAGCAGGCCAATCAAAGTGCAGCACGTTTATCGTTCAGGAGCAATTTCTAATGTAAACTGCTGTTTTCGATAGACAGTATAATAGTTTGGTTAACACAAATTGAAACAGTGAGTTCCCTTTATCCATTTAATCAAAACAAAAAGAAGACATATCGCGAGATGTTGACCATTAGATTAACCTTCATCAGTCGCTAGTCTGAAGCCAACAAATTTTAGATAAACCGTACATGGCAACAACGTAAACGTAACCCGAAACTGCTAGTAATTAGTGAAGCGATGCTAATTAGACAAAACCGGCCAGTTTCGTGTGTACAGAAGTTGTTGACGTATTCAATTTCCTTGTCACTAAAGGTCAAACATGTGTGCTTGGTTCTTTCACTTGTTACTATTTATAGTTTACATAAAATTTGCTGGTTCTACGCTAGCGGTTGATGAGAGAAAATCGGAATGTAAACATTTCATGACATATGTCTTCTCTCTGTTTTGATTAAGATAACGGGCAATATTTACAAGTGATCACGGCCTTCTCAATCGTACAGACTTTCCTGCTGGTCCCTTCCGAGAACAAAAACTAGACTCGAGTCCTGTTCGAGTTCTGTTGGAGATCGTCAGCAGTGCACATCCTTGGAGTTGGACTCCGACCAAGCTTTCATGTAGCAACTATTTTGACCACTGCGTCACCGACCTCACAGCAGGGACGACTGAACCATCATATATGAATGATCAGCCACACTCGTTTGTGAGTAATGCTCAGATGGCCCGGTCTCCTCGGCGGCAGATGCAGTAACCGTCCTGTTACCTTCAATCGATGAACCCCCGACAAAGGACAATTCCACAAGTTAAATTCACAGAGATCATTAGGGACAATTTGTAAGGAGTCTTGGTTGATAAAAACCGAACAGCACGCACAAGTGATCACGGCCTTGGAATTCCCAGACTTTTTATCTATAAGGGCAGTGTTTTTCTAATAAATGTTGGTTGAATTGTACCGATCAGACCCTCGACATAGTAGTCAAGTATATGATACTTAGTTCCCGTGCAAGGAATAAACTGTGCTCAAAGTTCGAATTCTGATGACGATTCTTCCCATGCATTCGGCGCATCTAATGGAAAGAATCGTGTCCGCAAGCTGTAAATGGTGTTCATGCTAGACTGTTTTCGAAGACATCGATTTCGCGTAGAAAAGGCCAGTCGTCGTTCGTGGTGGCGACAAGTTTGCAAATTAAAAAGCCTACAATAATAATGGGGAACAGCGTAGATAACAGTGTCACTCTTGTCACGATCAAAGTCCATGTGACCTTCGAAAACGGTCGACAGCGTCGTGACTGAGGCAACACAAAAGCGAACCTCGAATAATGAGTGTACAGAAGAATCATGCAGACATTCACGAGAGCACGGGGCTGAGACCTTGGCTTTACAAAAGTGCATTTCACTTGGCCTTCCACACCTTTGAACAATGACGCGGAACACATACACACGAAGAAATAACACGAACTTTGGAACCTACTCAAGTATAATCATAAACTCACGGTGTTTTCGAAATTGATAGTAACCAAATCAGCCGGTTTCATATCGCCCATCTCCAAGACGGCGACCAAATCACAGTTGTGGTCTGCACAGATGCAACAGCCGACCTGCACTTCATCGGAAGATTGAGAGCTAACGGGGGAAACAAGAGAAATGAACAAACGCTTACATGTGTTGATTCCAGCCAATCCCATGAATGACCTCACCAAAAGCCTACGTGCACACATACAAACATTGTCAACCACTGAGGACTAACTGGTAGACGGTCGATCAGAAGTGTGCAGGAGAAGCATGATCAATAGCTAACCAGCCAAGCTAATCTTTTGGGAGAAAACTAGGCATACTATGTAGCACCCACAAAAATAGAAAAGGCATCATTTCCATCACATCCAAAACATTCGGGAGCTTCATACTACGACGGCTTTTGAACCACAGGAAAATAACAAAATATGTGCAGGTTTTCGAACCGCACACAGATTACACACCTACTGTGTGGCGGGCGTTGAATGATGAATGACTGTAAAATCTGTAGTGTTGACCACTTCCTTTGCATTTATTGATTTAATTGTTGAAGTGATCACCCGATAATACGTTACAGAAGTAAAATGAATCACCCTTGAGGTTATGCAAGTTACGCTTACCATGAGAGTTGGATTGGATAATATCAGTGTCATCATCACGTAGTCAGCCAAAGGTGACTGTCCGAGTCTACTAAATTTTGTTAGTAAGCGTTGGACACAGAGTGAGTTTAGTGTTCGGCTATATTTTGAACACCACAAAAGATGTGACCATGAACAAAGCATCGATTCGGGCATCGAGTGTCGATGCTTTCGTTCGTACCGGTGTCTGACCGGACCGGTTTCAGTGACTTGGTTCAGAAAAAAAGGTCAAAACGAACACCATCTTTTCTCACTGTTTGGTTGCAGTAGTTTGTGAAGGGCAGTCAACAGAACCCAGCCGGAACGAACAGGTAGCGTATGCGGCTGTAGAGTAGGCCCCGGGGGCCCGCTGTTTACGATGACCTCATCAGTCTCACACCAGACGGGTTTTGATAACGTGTGTGTTTTGTACGTAATCTGCGCGCCATGACACACGCGCCTAAGTGTGTCAATCCTAGATAAGCATCGATAACTTGATTCATTCGACGCCTCTGAATGAAGATAACAAGCTGAACCACAGTTTGTCTTGGTGATCGGCAACCACAACTCAGCCGTATGGGACGAGAAAGTTATAGATGAGGTCAGACGTTTCGGCTTTTCTCCCCATCCTCTTGCCAGATCGGCTACAAGACAGTAATGAATTCTGAATACACAAGACTCGATCCATAATTCATGCAACCCCGTCAATGTCACCAAATTTTGTTCATTTAAGAGCACCAACGAAATGTGTGTCTATCTAGGAATACTTGGTAGTGAATCATTCACGTAACAGTCCAATTGTATATGAACGTATAAAAGTGTGGGCAAAAGCGAACAGACAAAACCGATGTCAAACAACCGCACAACCACACACAAGTGTCGTCCAACACGAGGCAGCAATGCGTTGTGCACGTGACGGAATGCGGACCGTCGCATTTGGCAAATGGAATGAGAGTATGTATTATGAGCGCCGATGCTTGGTTCAGACATCCTCGCTACACACACAGCGGCACAAAGGTTGGACAAGCTCGATTCATTTTTGAGCAGTGATGGATGAGTCGTTCGATAAATTCTAATTAGTGAGCAGGCAGACCAACAAACACCAACCAATATTCAGACCAGAGCATCTTGGCCCATGAACAACAGAACGAGGTTTGTCGGTGAGGACTGTTCACACACACACAAATTTACACACAAAAACATAAGAGCGCATTTCAGATTTAAAAACAAATCCGATGTTTCCGTAGATGGTATTGATCTCGAAGAATTCGGGTCGACTTCTTGATTGTTTAGCTAAATGCAGTGGTAACTTTTAATCGACTCCATTTTATTGATTTCCCCTTAACATTCTAGCTAGCAACAAATAAAAAAAAGCCAATCTTCGCATACACCACAAACCACACTGAGTTCATGAATTCTTTTTCGTAAACTAAACTATAGGCAGGACGGATGTCTACACAAAGGACGTTCGTTTTTGAATAACTGTCCGGATGTCCTTGCAATAAACATATCGATGTTAAATCAGCAGAAGAGGGTTTACTCGCATGGCCTACAGTATTATTGCCTCCCATTCTTTTAAACATATATTATGACTTTTCTGTTCGCCAAATGCATAAGCGCGCTTTTAGTCCACAGAAAGTCAACCAAAGAGGCACAACAGAGATTTTTCGTTTGCATCGGTTAGTGCTACTGCAGTGGACTGAACAGAAACGAAACTTTCAAAGTCTGTCACAATGTGGATCAGGGGTGTTGGCAAGTTATACAATCTTAGCATGCGCAGTGGATGCAAGCCGGATCGAAATGATTGTCGTAAAATTGGTGATCAGTATCACTACCACTGTGAGTTCACATGGAGTCCAAATGAGCCACAACAAAGCTGATTCGGGATTGGATCAACGCGGGAGGGACGTAACACGTCAAGCATTTACTTTGTACAGATGCGCCTTCGGTACTAGTTGCCTGTGTTCATTCTTAAAAACCCGTTCATAAATGTGAACAAGGAAGTCATTTATGGTCATTTTGTTATAAATATGCTGGTGTCATGCAGGCTGGATACTATCAAGCTGCCCGACCCTAAACAGGAGCAGTGCGTGTAATCAGGGCTCCGACTGGCTACCTTGAGACTAGTGATCCACACAGTTACTAATTAGCTGAAGGTTTGACTCAACTCTTTGCATGCCCTCGTACAGCAATTATTGGAAAACAAGCAGAAATTTGAACGTGAATTTGATTTCCATCTATATTGTATGAGGGACAAGTAAGGGAAAATGTGCGCACGATCAAAATCACAGGGGAATACGAGTGACGATGACAACAATCGAGTCAGATACATGAAGTAATTGAGCCGGAAGAAGACTGCAGTACGACGCATGCAAAAACGCATATATCAGCTGAAAGACTGGACGTTCTTTGTATCAGTTTGCCAGTGCCTCTGCACATAACGCACCGTGCATATAACCGGACAGCTTACCTATTCTTGCGTGGAGCACACGTCAGAGGACAAAAACGACAGGTAGACGGTGATCTACCGCGTGACATCAGCAAATAGAGTAATCGGCCGTAGAGACTGACCCCAAGTTGTGTAATGCGTCGAATTTGAGCAATTTCTAACCAATGGGTATCTGAGTGTGATTCGGCTGAGTCTCCAAACTGTGGAAGAGAAAGTGAAGCAAGAGAGGTGAGTATAAAAAATGTTCGTCAACCATGCAGACACAATGAATCATACGGATAATGCCTGGATATACGCCTGCGGTCCAAATATAAAGAAACAGTCCGAGCGAGCAACGCTAACAGTCCACAAATTGAAGGAATTATTCGTTAGAATATATTGAGACATACAGTCATAACCTTACTATACATGATAAACCATACACATGACAAGACCGTATGGACAGACGTAACATGTCGGACAGTTATTTATAACAATGACGTTGAAATCATGCTTCCCAGAATGATTGTGATGAGTAACTGGCCTTGAAGACATGGACCAGCAGGCAATAGCCGCGAGCTGAATAACGGCGTTAGTAGCCCTGGTGGTCATTTGGGCCATTCAGAATTTTTCTTCCTTGCACTTCAAACCTCCGTGAAGTTTACCGACTCAAGGTATGCAATGTTCAACAAAGAAAAGCCGTGTCTTGAAGTTTCTTCTGTCATGCCAATACGTGCTCAATATAAACTTTATTCCATTGACTGCCTTGTTAACACCCTATACGCTCTTATCATTCTCCAAAGTCTCAACGAAATTGTGTAGCGTTGACCGTATAGTCAGTGGAACATGTCGATGTAACAGAGGCTTCATAGTCTACTACTACGTGAATAGAAAGTGAGCGTCAATTCTGTTAGCTCGTTTCTCTGTGAAAACGAGAACACGATAAAAACCTACAAACATTTCAACAATAATCTTCTCGACTGCATCCACAGCGCGCGTTTCAAAGCTTAGGAGAGAAACACTGTTTCTGTTGATCGGCTGAGTAACAAGAAAAATCACATAAAGTGAGAGACTAAGGGAGACCATATACAAATAGCGCCGGGACCCGTGGGTACTCGCGACAATCCACCATCGTACATCGACTATTACAGGACACCTGTAATTGAAGAGGACTCATGCAGGAATCCAGCTAATGAAGACACCAAATTCGTCGGAAGATCGCAGAATGAAGAAGATCATGGAATTCGCTATCAAATATTGAACACAGCCCACTGGTTCACTGACAAACAACAAAGCGGTGGACCGAATTTCGTGAGTAACAGAAAAATCCAAAGATCAGAAACTTTCATTAATTCATCGTGAAGCTTCCCCAAGTATAACAAATAAATTGAATGGCATCTACAGTTAATCGCAGCTTTCGCATTCCAATGGAAGTTACAGTCAGCACATTTTGAAAGGAAGCACTATACTGTGGTTTCGCTCTTGTTAGAGCTCGTAAGTAGTGAACATCTTTGCAACGGGCCGGGATTAGAACTGCTACCACGCTTTCATGTGGCAACCGTGTTAACGATCGTACCAATGATCTCACATCGGGCAAAGATAAGCGCTATTGGCAAGCTCTAGCGAGAGCGAAACTCGAGGACAGTGTTGCTCTTCGAAAAGTCCATGGGAATGCGACAGCTATAAACAGTTGTGAATAAGGTTTAACTGATATAATTCAACATCCTTAACCACACGTCAGTTACTTCAAATAATTTGACAGAATGCTGCATTTCGACGAATCAGACAGAAAGTTTGTTTGCAGTTTGTCAACATGAAAGCAGTTGGACAGGTATCCTCAAAAACCTGGTGGATTTCTACTTAAAGGCTTTGTAAGGAGCACTTTCGTTCTTTCTGGGGATTCTTTTATGATGTCCAAAATAGCAGCTTATAGAAATGCCGAATTAGCGGTGAACGGCGAGGCTTTACTGTCGATATGATGTCTTAAATATGATCGTTTCACCGGCTTGAGAAAAATGGCTTTGTAAGGTTTCTTTATACTCCCTAAACACGTTGACACTGAACACAATGTCAGCAACCATACACAAGCGAATGCACCATAGCGTCAAGTAAGAGGGCCTACGTTTGATTAGAGTACACATGGCAGCATCGGCCATCTTCCGTATATTAAGATTCCTAGAGAAACAGCGGTTTTTAGCAACGCATTTGTTACGGGGGTCTTGATAATGACTCTGAGTACCAGAGAGCAAAAACGCAGTATTATACAGTACTTTAAGGATACTGACTCGAAAAATAGAGTGCCTTCCAATACACAAACGGAAAAATGGTTAGCAACAGTTAGCGTCCAGAGGACAGCGTGGACAGAATTGAAGTACACAGCACTTGCTGTCGCTTTGAAGGACGTACGTTAGCATCACCCTATTGATTGTCTAGATGAATTCGACTTGATAACGAAGATTCTTCGACTGAGTGATTATCAGGGGGAGCATTAGGTATACCAAGGCTTTTTGGATTGGAGGCCATGTCATGAACGTTCTGTACAGTTGGGAAACGCGGGAAGTGCAATCAACATGGGGTCATCCTGATAAGGACAGTGTTTTTGTTCTTGTATATACCACCAAGTCAGATCACCATTGACGGCAACAGACATGCGGACGTTATTTTTTATGTCAGTGATCTGGTCTTATCTGCTGAAATACATCCGAAGTGAAAGTACCCAAGAGTCCGTAGTCCTAGAAGTCAGACAGTCCTGTCGGACTAAGATCAAATAACTGAGTTATACAGGTGGACTGATCCTTTTGATCGGGCAGTAGCAAGGGTGAATATGTTACGATTAAAAAAATACTCAACCACTGACAAGCACCGATCACCCACCACTTTCCAAACCGTTCGAATGAGTACCAACGATACTGATGTAAATCAGAGTTTTTTAACAAAAGACAATGGAAGTAAGTTAAACACTGACACTTCGTTACGCTCGAAGGGATCAAATCACAGACATTTAATCCACTGAAAAAACTACCGTGGACGCAATAATTCATCGTCACCATCATCATAGACAGCAACACACCAGTGGTTTACGCTAATGCTCAACTGCCACACTACCATGAAGAAACAGCAAACCCTATATAGAAAGAGAGAACGAAAAAGAAGGGGACGGGAAGGGACCTAACTACTGAAAATGACTACGTCCCTATTCAAACATTCAGCATCAAGGTGCCTACACCTTGCAAACAACACAACCGAGCTGCAAGTGAGAGTAAGGCGTCATCAGCGA
>QNGE01009767.1:0-11951 GCA_008508345.1 Paragonimus westermani
GTATCGATCGAGGAATTCGCCTGTCGCGCAAAAAAGTGGCTTCACGAGAAAAACAGTTCACGTTTCATGGACATTTGCTAACATCAAGCGAACTCAAGGTAGACCCCGAGAAGATATAGGTTATAGTCACACTGCCAGCTCCTTAAGATGTGGAATCAGTATCACGTTTGAATGGTATGGTCAATTACCTGAGTCGGTTCCTTCCAAACCCACCCGACATGAAGCACCCATTCCGCATGTTGACCCGTAGAGGAATGTCATGGAAATGGGAGGAGGAACAGCAGACAGTATCCGAAAAACTCAAACGAATCATTACCGAGGCCCCTCTATTGAACTATTACAATCCAGCATTATCTCTGGTCATTCAGCGTGATACCAGTGAAACTGTTCTGGGGGCGGTATCATTACACAACGGAAGACCAGAGGACTACCGAAACCAGAGTCTTTTGCCCGCTGAACGAAACCACGCGCAAGTTGAAAAGGAAAAACTGGCTGTGATATTCGCCATTAAATGTTTTAGCACTTTTACGTTCGGTCGGAAAACAATAGTTCACACTGACCACAAACCACTAGTTTCAATAGTGGAGAAACCGTTATCTTCTGCACAGCGAAGGTTACAGAGAATGCTCATCAAAATGCGAAAATATGACGTCGAATTGATCTACCAGCCGGGTACTCAGATGCACATAGCTCACACTTTATCCAGAGCTTGCTTAAAAGGTTCCTCTTGTGTAGAGCTTCAAGTTGACATTATTGTGGCTATGGATTACAATAAGACAGAAACCGCACTAATCACCGACCTAAAAGAAGCAACTGCACAAGACGCCACGTTACTACGTCCGGCTGAAACAATTAGAAACGGGTGGCCACACAATAAGAGAAAAATACCCGGGGAATTAGCAGTCTTCCTTGGTGACCGCGATCAATTTATCCAGAAAGATGGCTTAATATTCGAGGGAGGGAGGATCGCAATTCCAAAGATATTTCAACGAAAGATGTTGGAGCACGTTCACTTGGCACATGCGGGCGTGAATAACTGTATCCGGAGGGCAAAGGAACTTTTCTATTGGCTTCAGATGTCGAGTTTCGTAAGGGACCAAATACAGAGCTGTAGTGCATGTCGGGCTATTGACAGAACACAAAACAAGGAAACGATGTTGATGCGTCAAATCCTTCGAAGACCTTGGCAACTATTATCGGCGGACATGTTTTCATTGAACAATAAGCAATACTTGGGATAAAAGACCATTTCAGTGATTTCTGCGAGTTAAAAAGGTTGAGTTCCACTCCTTCAAGCGCGCTATGGTATGCCTGAGATCTTCTTTTCCAACAAAGGACCACAGTTCATTGGCGCCAGTTTTAGAACGTTTGCTGGAAAGTGGGGATTCGAGCATCGTATAAGCAGTCCTTACCAAAGTCAGTCGAATGGTAAGGCCAAAGCGGCGGTCAAAATGGCAAAGCGACTGCTGCAACTGTCCCGATTATCTGGAAATGCTCCATATTTTATGTTACTGGAGAAACGGAATACTCCTAACGAAACCATGTCCTACAGCTCGGTTCAAAGAATGTTGGGGAGAGGATTACGCACGCATATGTTGATGATAAGAGAACAACTAAAACCCACATCACCGAACGTAACTGAAGTGCACGATGATTTGAGGATACGAATGCTAGTCAAAAGCGATACCACGACGAAGAAGCCCGCGACCTATCAGTTCTGCAGGTAGACGATAAGGTATGGATAGAGTGCGTTCCAAAAAACCCACGGCTATGGATAGGAGTGGTGCTGATTTACTGCGGTTTTCGGACATACGAAATAGAATGTGGAGGGGTACTGAGGAGAAGGAATCGGGTGTATCTGAGAAAACTAGTAACGCAGGATAAAGATCTCCTATCCAAAAACAGAAAGTATTTTCACAACCCAGGAGTAGATTTTGCTACAACAAACGGGAGGATGTGAAGGGATTGGATTGGATAACCGCATCGATACGAAGTCAACCATTGATTCGCAGAAGTCCACGGTCAATCAGCGTCGAAAACACAAACGGACTTGTATGTCAGCGCGGCGACCAATCAGCACGGCACGGCGCTCCAGCACCGGATTTTGTTATGACGAGCACCGGAGTAAAACAAGTTGTTTAAGTGCGTCAGGTGTTGAAACAAACGACCTACAAGCATAGTCAAGCCGGCCATTGAGAAAGCGAAAACGTCAACACCAATTACGATTCTTAATTTTTCTGATACGTCTAGTCTATGAACTAACCAATAGAAACTCAATAAACTGAGATTTGTTTTGTGTCACGAAGATTGACTTTTGCTTTCGTTCCGGAAGGTGGCGATTTTCAACAGCGTTCAGCCGGACAGCCCAGAGGACTACTATCCAGACGGGCGTCCGAATGTTCCACGAACACTTGTTGCGTGGCCGATGACGGAAACTTGCGGCAGACAATGGATACACCATTTTTATTGGTCGTGGTGTCGTGACTATGTGGCGTCGCGGTATGTGCGGTCGCGTATGCGCTGGCCGCCTGAGATTAGTGGGTAGCCAACGTATTCTCAGTACACCTCCGAAGAAATGACGTCGGTTAGGTTAGGCTCACGTCAGGTAGGTCACATCAGATTATCCACTCTGCTTCTGTCAATGACTGCGTCGGCCAAAAGCCTGGTCGTCGGCAGATAATCTGTTCCTCTTTTCAGAATTTTGGGTGTGTGCAACCTTCTAGCCATTCACTTCTCCAGTTTTGATGGCGCACCGTATGATGAATAGTTTGTCTGGCTTTTCGTGGCCCAATGCAAATTCTGCTTTTCATCCTAATCTTCTCTGGGATGTATTAACATGCACTCCTACGCTGCAATGCTTCTTGTATTACATTCGACAAACCTTTCTTCTCAATTTAGATCTCGTCATTACAGTCTGTCTCTGTTTACTTTCCGAGAGACAAGGGTTTCCTTTCCCTGCTAGCCAATCAACCGGCTAACCAGCATTAGACGGCTAGACACAAAGGCTCCCCTCGCACAACGTCCGGTTTTATTCCTTCGAGCTTACACTGGATATGAGGTATGAGAGCGGAACCGCAAATGTTGCGGTGCAAGCCAACTGCGGTGAGGGTTAAGCGCAGGTTTCCTCTGGCTTTGTCCACTGTGACAAACCAATCTGAATTGGATGCCGCCAACCACGCTGGTCTAAGTACATAGTGCCCAGCACGGCAAACGCCCGTCCGGCGTACGTAATATGTAACTGCACCATTGCATGTTGCGCAACGTGGAAAGTTGACTGGTTGATCGCGCATGCAGGTCGTTTTGGGGCAGACCCAGGCAAAAAGATGTTCTTACGTGATTAGTCCACTCAGTTTGGGCTGCTTGGCGGAGGCAGCGATGGTCAAACACAGCAAGACTGTTGACATCTTCGTTACTAACGGGCCACACTTCAGAATCGTTGAGCGAAATGGGGCACACGTAAGCGATGTATACCCTTCCTTTCAGTGACAGCCGGAAGTCACCTTGACCACAAGGTGACGCAGGCTGGTAAGATAATCTGGTACCTTTGATATGCTTGCTGATATACCATCAGCAGTACTACAAGCTGACAAGATAATGCTACCCAAGTATGTGAAACTGTTGACAGTCGCAAGAAGATTACTTACAAATGTGAAAGTGCCCCAATATTAAAGCAGCACATCGCGCTTTAAAGGTGCGAAATACAATCAATACAAACCAGCTCGGCCATCCGTCTTATTCAAGGTGGCAAGGAGGTCAAGTACGACAGTGTCATCCGCACACTCCCTGTCGGTCAGTCGAGCGCTAAGAAGAAGCTGAANAAGCAGCACATCGCGCTTCAAAGGTGCGAAATACAATCAATAGAAACCAGCTCGGCCATCCGTCTTATTCAAAGTGGCAAGGAGGTCAAGTACGACAGTGTCATCCGCACACTTCCTGTCGGTCAGTCGAGCGCTAAGAAGAAGCTGAAAGCCAAAATCACTGGGCTCTCCAAGCGCAATTTACAACACGTCGTCGAGGTCAAGACCGAACAAGAATAAAAAGTCCGACACCCTTGAAGAACACCACTAGGAGTGAAAAGCGCACGAAGCAACTGTTCACAAACTCTTACCCTGATTTCATGATGAGCATATATAGATCTTGGCGTATTCACGTGCTCATTCTGGATATATAGTTTTGGAGAACGTCATCAGCTGGTAAATCGGAAGCAACCTTTAGGTTTATAAAGACTACGAGTGCTGATCTTCCAATTTCCGTCAAAAGATGCGAATGTGGTTAACACACCATCGGCCAGGTCGGAATTCTGCTCAGTTGTCATGGGTGTGAATATCTATGGGCTCGATGAGCCAGTATAAAATGTGATTAGTGAATAACTTTGACGCTGGTGCTACTATGAGTGTCATATAGACTTTGGGACCTGTTTTAGACAATGGAAATCTGTGGTGGCAGACGCCACCTACGAGGTACTTTTTCAGTCTCCCAAATCATTTGATGGAGTTTTGTCAGTTCTGATATCAATTTTTTTTCGTTACTATTGAGAACCGAAGAGAGCAGGTCCGGTTGAGAATCCTTGTTACGCTTCAACAATTCGGGATTCAGGGCTGTTTCTTATTCTGACTGAGGGTCGTCTGCAACGCCATTCGGCTCCCGATGTCCAAATGATCTGGCACACGGAGTTCTCCATGTGACACAGTGCCTCTTCCTGTGTTGAAATGAGGTGTTTGACCTGTTGGAACCGTAGGATATGCACAACTTTAGCAGTCTTGCTCCGCTGTCAGCGCACCGTACTAGGACAACAAAAATGCCTTACAACAGCTTCCTCTCTGAAGAAAGACGATCGAGCGGAATATCCCAATGATCCGCTAATGTGATGGTGTCTGAGTGCTTATTGTGCCCCAGGAAGCCGATGGAGGTGTCGGAGAACACATTTTGGAAGAATCCGGATAATTCCGATATACAGAAAACTGCGCTTTCCCGACTTATGTCGACAGATTGTAACTAGCGTATTGTGTCTGACGGCGCAAACGTGACTGTTCATTGAGATTCAGTCAAGCAAACACTGTTCTGCCGTGGAGTGCAGTGCGATACCCACTCCANCCGACTTATGTCGACAGATTGTAACTAGCGTATTGTGTCTGAAGGCGCACAGGTGACTGTTCATTGAGATTAAGTCAAGAAACACTGTTCTGCTGTGGAGTGCAGTGCGATACCCACTCCATCCCGGCCACCAGGTTCAACTGTAGCGTTACGATGTACCCCGAGAGAGATAACGCTCAACTCCACAGTTATCTACAATTGTGTTTGGGTGATTGGTGGTGTCAGAATCGTAGACTGGCGTATGCTGCATATATCACAAATCAGTTCCCAGGTTTAGGGCGGTGTTTACTAGAGCAGCTTTTTGGCCTACTTATCGGAGAGTGTGGACATTGAAAACACTAGTGTGTACTAGTTGTCTTCGGCTCAATAAACGATTATCGCTTCAAGGCACATAGAGGGGAACGATATCTCCTTATACTTTCCGGTCATTCGTGCTGCGAGAGCTGGTTGCCTTGGGGACCCTAGTCTGAGACTGGAACTTAAAAGGCCGACCGACAAGACAACAGGATATACAGTTTTCATCGGGGGATGCACCTGGGAGTCAATGACACAAGAGCCTGACTCACCTGGCAGAAAGGAGTTTTACGACGCAGTCAGTATGGCATTGGTGTCTGACTGTGCCCACTGCTACGCACATTGGATATACTGAAAGCTATGTTACACCTCTGGGTCACAAGGGATGATTTTTGACACTAGTGTGTAGTACGCCGGCTGCGACGGTCAACGGTTGGATAATCGAAATGCTCTTCGTTCGAGGCCATCTTTTCCAACCCTATTCTTCATGATAAGGAGAACAGCAGCACTCCAACCATAAAAATAGTTCCATTTCATATCCACGGAATTGCGCCTCGTCGCTTAAGCACAGTTACGCTGTCAGTAGGACAAAATACAATTCTGGGTGCATTTCTATACGTTCGATTGCTCCCCTTCGATCTGTTTGACAAGGCTGCACCCCGAAGGACTGAAGTCTCAGTCAGCAAAGCTCGCTGGAACAAAACAGCACATCAGCGCGACCACTACGTCAGAGTGGTGGAGTGGAGTTTTCCTTCCGTGGACTCCCACTTTCAAGTTACCATAACTGTTAGCCAAACGGTAAACTATCAGAGCAAATGCCACTGGTCGTACTCTGCGGAACTGGTGAGAAGGAATTTGGTAATGCCGCAATTTTTATTGGTGATTCGATGGAAAAAGCATCCACCGGGGTTTGAATCCACGAATTCTAGACAACACACAAATGCCAAAAGTCACTCTCATACCCTCAGAGCATGACTATCAGGTAATATCAAACTTTTATTATGACGTTTTTCTCGATATGATGATGGACTCCCATTTATTTCTCTGCAGCGCAAAATTAAATTTATTCGTTTTGGTGCTTTGTAGGTTGCTCAGCCAATAATGACCTAGCTCCGTACACAAAGTCTACTACGTTGTAAGTTGCTTATTTTCATTCAGCATCATTTTATCGTGCACATTACATAGTCAATTTGATCAAAAATGTCAAGTTCCCCTGGTTCTGCACGACTCAGTTGAACCAAGTCTGTTTCCCTGATGACTGACTGTAAAAAAGAACCACCACCGCAGCCTCTGTGAGGTAGTTGAAGAGTTCTGACCCGCATACGCATTAGGCGACATGTAATCGTCTACCAAACCAAGAGGAATGACACCTGCTCAGGGCAAAATACCATAGGTTGGGAACCGTGTCCTACCAATGATTTTGGTACTAGTCATTATCAATAATTGGGTCACAACTTTGTTCTGGCAGTCCCAGAAACACGTTTGTGCCCAAAGCGTTGCGGTTCAGGGACCTATATGAAGCTAACGAAGTGGCTTCGTCATCATGAATGCCACGTGAGTGAAAACGGAAAACATCCACTTTTTAATTGAGACAAATTTCTTGTTGAAGTTGGACAGTATTCGAGTCTGGTCTGATATGGTGTTGAAACGTTTCGTGCGCCCTGGCAGAGAATCGCCTCAGCATGCTAAGTGCATGCTTGCGGGTGACCTGATCCATGGAACACTAACATTGTCAAACTTCATCACCAATAGAATTCGAGTCCCAAACCGAGGTCGTGAGCGCAAGAGCGCCTGGAGAGCGTTTAGTACAGTATCCCGTTAGACTGGGAAGGTAACCAGTCAATTCTATACACAATCACTCTTTGTCCGACTTCAGTTCGTCAAGAAGGCGACAAGTGGATATATCGCGATGTAACTATTCCTATATTCAGAAAGCATACACTGCTCAATGTCGCCTCTTCCTGGTTGGTGCACGTTTCTGTTTGGTTGGTTGTGCTCACCCTGCATCCATAGTGGGCCTCCAACACCAGTACCGCGTGATCGCAGTGTGCTTGATACCGAAACGTCCCAGAGGGAATTCGTTGTGAGCCCCCTGAGAGCCAGCCCCACATTGTCCGCAGATGGCCAGTTGTCGCGGCATTTTTCTTTCAGGAGCATGTGTGGCTAAGTCTAAGCTGACTCCCCACAGAGAAATCCTTTGTCAACGACGGCGTTAATAACGTAGCCCTGGAGGCTCGCCCGAGAGAGTTAGTGCATTCGGGTTTTCCCTGTTCCAACTTTTTTGAGGACGGGCGTCTTGTGAAGGCCTTAGAAGCCTTACACGGTCAAGGCCATTCATAGGTATATGAAGATGTAAACGACCAGTTACCAACCCATCACACATTCTCCCACCATTTCTATAGAGCATGATGGTCTTCTAGATGAAAGCGAGAATATCGATACTAACCAGAACGCCCGTGTGACTTCTTGCAGGCATGCATGGGTTAATACCTGGCGAATTAACGAGCCGCTTTCACTAGTGCCCACATGATCTATTTTTCTCAGCGCCTCAATGCGGAATGTAAGTGACAGCCCTGTTATTGTGAATGGTTGTTCACAGTGGCATCTTGTTATGTAGACCAAAAAGATCAGGTGTTGAAGCGCCCAAGATGACGCAAAATTGGACGGTGTGCACCGTGTTAAAAATACAAGGCCGAGTGTACTTATTCACTCAGGTTCCCAAAGCGTGGTGGTTCTGCAACATGTTGGTTCAAAGTCAGAGCAAAAACATTTAACTATGCATGGTTGGAGAAAACATCCAACTAACTTCTTGGATAATCACGAAGCTGCGTGACAGTTACATTTCTCAACGATGAGCTGTGCAGGTATCCAACATGTTTTCGGCCGTCTCCAAGACTTTTCTTCTTGGCGCAATGTTGACAAATCCTCTCGTGTGAGTGACAGCTGATTTTCATTCTTTTCCGACAAATGAAAGCAATGTCCACTTTTCCACACACATGACGCCTTCCTTCGCACTTTGTTAGTTGGAAAGGCCCGTGATCACTTAACCCCCTGAAGGGCAGTAATTGATCTAACGCACTTTGCTCTGAAATCCCCCAAGGGTTAGCTGAATAGATTTTCAACTTGTTTCACGGGTGTTTTTTCTGGCATACTATCAACGAGGTTGGAAAACTCCTCATTGACTTCCGTCGGAATGAACTGAACAAACCAGGGGCACATCATGTTTTAAGACCGCTCACCCAGCTAAAAAGAAAGTTCCAGCTCAATCGTACTGGAAACGCCAGCTACTGGTTCCAAAAGCAAGCAGCCTGGTGTGCAGTGGTGTCTGCAGTTACTCGTTGTAATAACTCTAGTCACAAATACCAACAGTTGCACGGCTCAAAATAACCATGCTGGAGTGAGGGAGCTCAATAAATCATTTGTTTAGTGGAAGGAACAGGCAGTGCAAAGTAGAAAGTGCCTATTGAAGTAAACAGGCCAGCAAAGTTTCAAGACGAGACAAAGTTGGATGAACATTGTTTCTCAAACCCACTACGTTGTAATAATCTAGTGTGAGTTACTGGGTAGTCTCATTAAATCACCATGTTCCCAAATAGACTATCAATGTGAAGAAAATAAACGACTACAAAAGGAACGGTACTAAAAGAAAGGGTCCCATTTCAAAGAAGGTGTTCCTAAGTGCTTCGGATGAGATTCTCAATGTCCCAAATCAACAGTGTCTCAGGAAATCAGTCGCTGTTCAGCCGCTTGTTGGTCGCTGAAGCAAGATCAGAGGTCTGCTTATGTTTGCAGTGTGACAAAACTGAATATTATGAGGTGGTCGTGGTTCCACTTTGCTCAGTATCTCCCCACCTTCCACACGTATGCACACAAATGAGTTACCTCGGCCTTCTTTGAGCTTTAGATGTATTGATTCTCTAGAATCCTGTGAAAGGTCCCCGATCCTCTTAATTGTCTTTCTAGTTGAAACGGCAAAGAAGAAAATCGTGCCCAAGTTCATTGAAGCATCATTTACGAAAGCCATGGTTTTCGCAAGATTTTTGAGGGGTTCACACAACAAACACTGGCCGTTATACAGGGTGGCTGGAAACTGCAACTGTAAGAAGGTCAATGACGGATTAAGTTAAAATATGGAAAACAGAATTAGAAGATGAATCGGCGTAAGCAGTTAGACATGAAGAGATTAAACTGACCATTTATCTCACAGTAGGTGTTGTTTGGTAACAGTATGAACTAGGTATGTCTGACACCTGTTTTTGCGAAGACCACGAATATGAATATCGTCGTGTGATGGTTACACGAATACATCAATGAAGTAATTAACCTAGCTCGATCCCAGGGTCACGTTCGACGCAGTAGTAATAGCACTCGAATTGAGCAAACCTGTAGCAGGTAAGCCGGACTTTCTGGCTCCTTGTAACCGTTACACTCGTAAACACACTTTGTGCAACGTAGGGACACGGGGGACAGAGTTTCTCTAAGGTAGGGGTTCCAACGATAGTCCTGTAAAAGATGACAGAAAGGAAAGTGAGCCAAAGGTCCAGTAGGTTATGCACACGACTTACACAAATGAAAAACCAGAATGGCGTCGACAGCTGCGTTACACAACAAGCATTCATCTCTTGAGCTCATCTGCACTCTTTTGCCAACAATGCAATAAAACAACAACAATTGGAAATAAGCTCAGTAACAATCATCGCATCTGCCACAATTTGAATGAGAGAAATGATCGTTATAGTTTCGGCGCTGTTTATTTCTGAGGTATTCAGGCGGTCGCAACCGTAGTGGTTCGTTCTCAACGGCAAATTCAGCTGTGGTACTCGAACCTGTAATGGTCTCAGAAACACTGGAATTAGTAATAAGCACCGCAGGGTTAGAAACAGGTGAACTATTGAAAAGTTGATCGATGTGTCTACGATGGACAGATCCATCGCTTAAATCAAATATGCGACATATTCGTGTACTCAAGTTGTTGACAGCAATTCCCCCAGATGCTTGGAGGTCATTACCACGATGATAAGCAAATTCATTCGCTTCTAAACAAAGCATGTTGGTTTGGAAAACACGGTTTTTGGACAGCATGGCTGGACCGCTGGCAGCTGTTGAGTGGGTGTAATTTCGGTGCTCCAATCATAAGGTTGTCAGCCTAATTTTCCAGTTCTTCCAAAGTGGGCGGGTTAAGAAACTGATCGCACTTTTCAGAATACGCCTGAAATTATCAGTGGCACCCTTGATGCAGTGGGTAAATGTCTACATCTTGCTTTTCTCAGCCAATCTTCAAACTTCTGCGCGGTAAAACAAGTGGCATTGTCAGTAACCAAAACACATGGTACTCTTTCCTGAATGAGTGTTCTTCGAAATGCAATAAGAGCGAAACCATCAGTTGTTGATGGCTTAAAAGAAACCTCTGCTCAACGTGATCACGAGTCATTGATAATCATACTATAGTGCTTATCCAAAAAGGACCAAAATGATCAGCATGTATTCGTTGCCAAGATCCACAAGTCACTGGCCGGGATGTCCATTCTGATGGTCGCCGTTGCACTTTGTGTACACACTGAACATAGCCTTTAAGAACGCTATAAAAATCAGCATTTAATTCTGCCCAGCAGCAAGTCAGATGAACCAGTGATTTCATTTTCTCAATTCCACGATGACCGGAGTGTAAACTATCTAGTGTGGGAGGTGTAGTGGTTTTGTCACCAAGATGCAATAGTCCATCGAGAGTAATATTTGTAGAATTCAAGAAATCTTCGCTGAAAATCGTGGATCCAAACGCTACATGTTGAGATCAGAATCGCACGGTAGTACTTTCGAGTGTCATGGATCAAATCAAAGCGAGAAACTGTGGATGGGCCAATAAACAGCTTGAGTCACCACTGTCTCCGGAGTCAGCATAGCGCGATAAATAGTCGAAATAGAGTGCTGGATATTATATGAATACACAGCCAAAGCAAAATTCTATCGCTGAACCCTTGTCGCAGAAGATTAGACAGGGGACGTTTTAGGATTGTAGGTGAACTTGAAGGCTTCCTGTTCAGTGACTGTAGTAGAGTGAACGTCAAGGGTGTGTATGATGTCTGGTGACCGTCCAGTAAAGCGCCGATGCTTCTTTCTGTGGTTGCGTACATCAATGTTCTGCTAAACTGAACCGTATGACATTGAAAGCAACAGGATGATCCTTCTTTTTTAGCATAGCCCTAATACCCACTGGGGACGCATCAATAATCAGTGTTCATGGCAACTTTGGAGAAGACTCACACGACATTGCTTCGGAAGACAGAAAATTTAACAGAACTCGAAGGGTTTGCTCGTTTGATTAAGTCCAAACAAAAGTATTCCGCAGTGTCAAGTGAAGGTTTTGCCTTATTAGCACGCCTAGGGAGAGTCCATGAATAAACGAAACTCATCGAAGGACTTTGGAATGGATACCCTAAATAGGAGTGAAAACAATCAGGAAGATAACCATTCTCCTCATCAAGAGCACGGAACGCGAGAACCTGGACGTAAAAAATGCATTCGGAAGAATTAGTAGCAACGGTTTAAGGGCAAAAACGTTCGAG